>QANZ01014871.1:26490-222618 GCA_003254925.1 Chamaecrista fasciculata | reverse complement strand
TTTTTTTTTTTTTTTGAACAAGTGTGACTAGGTACGCACCTCCTCCTCCGCTATGGTTCATTAACACAGAAAAAGGGGAATTTGTAATATGCCATCGCTATTCCTCCAGAGAGTGAGATTGCCGTGAACGTGAAGCCATCCTCAAAGAAACAAAAGCGACGAAAGAAGCCCAATGCCATTCGCTCGCCAACATGCAAAAGCGATGGGTCATGTTTGCGAAGGGGAAACATGCATAACAACAATATGGAGCATTTCTCCTATTATTCGGGATCTGGAATTGCCCTTATAATTAGAGAAAACTTACCGGTAGCGGTGGATATACTTGATAGAGTTCCCTAGACCATAGCCAAATTGGTATTGGCTATACTTGATATGTTTTCACGAACGGTATTTTGAGAAGACTTGCTTTGACGATTTTAGAATTAAATGAGCAAGAGATTTCAATCAACACAAGGAGAGTAGAACAGACAAAGCTTTGGTGAGCGTCCTTGTAGAGGCATAATATGTTTAAGCAATTCACGCTGTTGAGAGAATTCAAGTTATGACCGGACTTTGGTGAGGGACATCGGCCCACCAATTCAAGGTGAAGAAGCAGAAATTCTTAGTTGTTTGTAACATTGATCTCCAGATTCCCAAAACACATCATATGTTTTTAAAATTTTTAAAATGGCTTTTGGAATAAATATACTAATATTGTTAAAAGTTAAAAACTAATTATCTTTTTCAGATTCAGGCCAAAAAAAAAAACTAATTATCTTTTTGAAAAGCAACAACTCTAAAATAATAATAAAAAAAAACCATGACCAAGATCTTTACAGAATCAAGAAAAGTTCTCAAGCAAATTATTGTGACGAGCACCACCATATAACTCAAATGCAACCTGATAATTAAGTACATTATTGTTTCTATACATTAAATGAAGCAACACGTCATCTCAAAGAACCCAAAGCTTAAGGAAAGTTGACGAGTGAGGAGTTAACAAGGGGAAAAAATCAGTCTTCTCCTAACATCAACTAACTGTACAGGTAGCTGTACAAAAGAGCCTGTCTGATCAGAATCAGATATCCAGATTCATCAATCAAGAATTGTGCACAATCTTGTTGGCACCAATCACGAGAACCCATCGTTTGCGTAATATCAGTGGAATCTTAAGGTTACCTATGAATCCAACTAATCATTGTCCAAACAACCTATTCATCTAATTCCACTAGCTGTGCCCGCTTCTCAGCTGCTATCTTTCTGATAAAGAAGCCCCATCTCATTGCTGCTTTGATCTTCAGCCATCCCACAACAGCTTTACCTGAACGAGAGCGATCCTCGTCAAAGTTTGGCATTGGTGATGATGGCATGTATGATGGGAACGAATAGCCATCCTCAGGAACATTTATGGAAGCATGACCTCCCATGCTGAAGAGGCGAAGCAAGTGCTGCATATCTTCATTTTCTAGCATCTCATGACTTCTGATGCGGATTTCTTCCTCTGAAAGAAATTCGTCAACCCCCTTGTCCCTGTTGTGCGACCAATCATCAAAAGGATTCTGAGTTGTTGGCTGAATCCCAGAGCTGCCAGTGTGAAACCCAGATGATGATGATTGTGGAGGACCAAGGGCTAACCCGACAGCACCATGATCATTTTGGGTGCTTTGGGTTTGGTGAGCATTGCCGATAAACTGGTCATGAGATACATACGAGGACCCATCGAACTGGGTCCGCAAGTTGGAATTTTCCATCATTGACTGAGCTTGATATCTTGTTACCAGAGCATCATTATAACCTGTAAGAGAAATGTAAATGAGCTAATCACTAGCACTCAAGACAAAAAGAAAAATCATTCACCCACACGACACATGCATGACTACCTGTGCGCATAATAAGAGTCATAATAAGAGTCGTACAATCCAAATATTGATTGGCCAAAAAAAAAAAGACACAAATGTTGATAATCCATAACATCCAAAAAGAGAGGAGTCCAGAGGTAATGGTGGAACAAAAAAGAGAGGGTCCAAATAATTTTATTTCGAGCAAATGGCGATGCTTACCTTCAGCTGGTAGTCCTGAGTTAATTTGTTGTTCAGAAGGAACTGAACTTGGCAGCACTGGTAGTGGCAATTGATGATCTAAACCATAATCAATTGATTCAATATGAAGTTCATTTCCAGATGCGCCAGGCCTCCTACTTTCCATACCGCTCAAAAGTGATTTTCCATCATACTCCACAACCTGATCCCAATTGTCATATGCCTTCTTCACCAATGAATCTACATAAACCTGAACTTGCAAATGCATTTCAAAGATATAATAAGCTTACCCTATTCCTAGCAGGAAGCTTTCAAAGAGTATAAGCCAATCTAGAAAAAACAAGTATAAAATAATGTCACAAGAAAAAACAAGCAGACTAACCTTCTGACTATCCGATAAAGAATCAGCAGAGAAAAATTGTTCTCCAGATATAAGCCCACGTAACTCATAGACGTTATTAAAAACAACACCAACATTTCTTGTGTCTTCTGGATAATAAACATAGAGCTTCCCGCTTAGGACACAAGTCTTGGCATGCTCTAAGAGAGCATCCCACATCTTGTTTGACATACCACTCCCAAGGATCTACAAGTAAGAGTTCCAATAAGGGGCTGAAAATAATTAACTTTTAAAACAAAAGCAAACTCTAAACTTACATTCCGTAGTTTTTGTTGATCTCTAACCACAAGCCGAAGGAAGTCTTCAACTGTGAATATTCCTGCATTATTGAGCTTCTTGTGAAAAGACCCATCCTTGCCTATCTTTTCCAATCTCCATACTTCATCATTCAGTGCAGGTGGATAGTGCTTCTTATATACTGGAAAGGACAAAACTACATGTTTTAGGTGGTATGCAACACAACAGAGATGCACAACAGTCATAAATAAATAACAAATAACAGAATATGCACAATCATAATCTTACATTCTCCTCTATGATCTTTAACAGTGAAAGCCTCTGTCTTAGCTTCACGGATTCGTATGGATTCACAAGATCCTGGGGCAACTTTCAAGCCAAGCCTGAATTTCCGGCTTCTGATCCAACTTGAATTATCTGTAAATGTCAACTCCCCCAATGTTCCAACACCTTCTTTCAATGTCAGTTGCAGGTCCCCAGTCAGCAAAGGTCTTTTTCCTTCACGCTCTTTCACCACATGGCTTTCAAATTCTTCTTGAGTCCAACCTTCATCATCTTCATTATTAAAATCTCCTTCAAGTACAACAATATCAAGCTTCATAGAGGCTTCAGGTCCGGATGTTACAACGTTTCCAGTATTGGCATCAATCAAAACAACATGAATTGCAGCACCCTGCTCGCCTTCCACCTTTCCTCCAGTGAAAAGGGGAAGAGACAGTCGGGACCTAAAACGCAGCTGCAAGTTTCTTCCATCTGGACCTTCAATCATTTTTGGGGAAGACCTGAAGTCTTTCAAGTGTAAGTATAATATAACATCCTCCTCACAAAAGGTACACAGCTTTAATATGGAATAGGACATGGTGGCATTAAACTGGGGACTAACATGTACATATAAGAACAGCTGAAAAGTTAATCAGATTAAGGAAAGGATAAGCCAACAGAATTTCACAATGTAAATTCAGAAAACATTTTTTTTGGTCTGAAGAAAACATATTATTAGACCTAAACTGTAGCCATTCTAAGTAAAGTCAACTTAATGACTCAATGTTACTTGATCATCAACTTATAAGCCTAGGAAGTAAGGACAATAACTAAAGTCCTACCCACAGGATGCGACACAACAAAATACAAGGTGTGCATGACTCAATGTGTAATTTGAAGTGCTATGTTAGTTTCATGTCTAATATGAGTGTTCAACAATTGTTGGAGATGGAAACAGTTCCATTATTTTTGTGCCTATGTTTTCATAAATTTGACAGTTTGACACTAAAACAGTGACCACACAAGAATATTCATATTATTTACTTTGGAAGCACAAGTAATGATTTCCTTAACCAACAAAATCTTCCCAAATTCTTAATAAAAAACCAATTGAAGAGAAAAGGTGAATGACAAAGAAAGTAATCAATTCAAAAACCCAATTATTGATTTAAGAACTAATAAACTCTGAAATCCTTTTACTTGCTTGCCAAGTGCAGTGGGCAGCCAATCTTCTAAACCACGTTATCAAACAACAAGGACAAACTATCATACCACAATATTATATCTTCTACACTTTTGAAGATTGAATACACATACTTCAAGAAAGATCACAAAATATACACCATTAGATACACAAGAAAAAATATGAAAAGCATACAGCAAACAGACTTTATATTGAATACTTCCGCCATTTCCATTTCTATCTTCCCTACATCTAGAGACACATTTGAAACCATGAAACAAGGCAAAGTAATCAGTTGACGAAAATTGCTAAAATCTGTAAAACATGTGGTAATTGATTGCCTCAGATTGTAAGAAATTTCTTAACCTTCCGCTAAGTCTTGCAGGACCTAATTTTGCCAGAGCTCGTTCAACTTCCTCGCTGACCTGTTTAACATCAATTTTGAAGAACCACTTAAAACCAAATGAAAGAAGTCCCATGAGTATAAGAAAATAAATCAGATCAGTTTTATCATTTCTTGTAATCACACAGTATAGTTCTTGCTCCCAATCATATAATAAACAGATAAGTTTCCACACAAATGATATAATTTATGAAAACTTTGCTCACCAACAGGAAGAAAAAGAATGAAGTTAAATGAAGACTATGAAAGCATAATGAACAACACTTCTTAACCAAACATATTAAGTTTTTTAAGTCTTTAATCATTGAATTAGACTTTCATGCATAGGCTTGAGATAACCTACAGTCAAGCAATAAGTAATAACCAATGTTATCAGGATCAATGACGGTAGGATCCTATCAATCATGACCAAAAAAAAATATACAAGAAAAAAATAATGTGAAACTTTTAAATAGGCAAGGAACTAATAAAACCAGACCAAACTTAAGTAAACTAACTAATAAATTGCAAATATCAAGGCATCACATACGTAAACAAATCCCAAAGCCTCTACTGTGACAATTGAGATTGGGTTTTGAAACCCTTACCCCAAATGCAGTGTTTTTCGGAGCATTGGGTCCTCCATGATGTTATTTTGAAATTTTTTTTTGAAGTCATGCATCCTAAGGATAGGTGAGATCTTATCATCCTTTGTTCTTTCTTACAAGATCGAACTCCTAGTTGGGTTCCACCCATTTTTTTTATCCTACCTGGGATTTAATTAGGTTGAGTTGCAAGATAATAGGGTCTTACAATCCTACAAACAAATGAGCCCAAATGTATTGGTTTTGGATCAAAAAGCAAAATACTAGTAGAATGTACAGACCAAAGAAACAAAAAGAAGCAGCAACAGTCACTAAACACATTATAATGAAAACTAATGTGCACATAGCAGTATACAAAACTCAAGAGTCTTACAACTCTGCGAAGAATAGGCTCCAAAGATGAGCAAAGCTTCTGCAAACTGTCTACCTTGAGAGCTTCTACGATTACACTGCAAAATATATTTATATCAATTATAGGAAACTAATAAAAAAAAACACTAGATGTCCATCTCCATACGGATGAGGACTTACAAGAAACAAGATCTTGCTTCATTGTAAGTGAATCACGATAAATGAGCATCAAGAAAGCATAATCCTTAAGACAAAACTATCTCAAAATATGGTTTAGTTTTTAATTGTTGGCGGTAATGGTCCATAATGTCACAAGATAGAGTTATTCGCTTAAAAAGCTAGAACTTATTTATATTTTCATTCCTAGGTCTCCCAAGGCATAAAAACAAGGGTTTCATAGCATCACTGAACAGAGTATCTAGCATTTTGTGCAGGAAAAAAAAAAAAAAAGCAGAACATTCTTTTATTATGCTTAAATGGTTTTTATCAGTTTTATCAAGTAATGTTCTTTTGTCAAGCTCCAAAACGAAATCTATCAAGTACAACAGTTTTAACAAAGATCTTCATCTCTGTGAAACCCTAAACCTTCTAAAAAGACTTGGATATGAAAGTGTTGTCGACGGATGGATTTTAAATCAGAAACAAAAAGCCAAATTTATACCACTTTGCAAAGCTGACAATGTTTGCTCATGCAAATAAACCACCGTCAACACCTTTAAACAGTTTATTTATGAGAGTTCAAAGGAATTTTATGTGCATGATAGCATGGTACTCAAGATGGTATCCATCTTGATAAAAAATTTAACATAAGCCACTAACAACAAAGATACAGGGGTTATTTCAAACCCTGCTAACAAGGAATATTTACAGCTAAACAGTGGCTCCAAACAGAATAATCATGGTGGCAGCTTACGAAGATGACAGGGCCCTCCTTGGGAGCCATGGAAGTCTTCCTCTTGAGAACAAATAGACGAAAAGGTTGGCGGAAAATCATCAATTACCTGGCAAGAGCTGGCCTCTTCCTTTCAGGCTGTTCATCTTCTCCGCCCTCCAGGGCCCTTTTTCCCATACTAATGGCGTCGGCCGTCTCCATATACTTAGTCTGCCTCTGCATTTATACTCACTTTCAATAACCTGGAACGGATCTGCTACCACATACAATACCCAAAAGCTGTTAACATTTTCACATCGACTAAAGAAACCCTAGCAGCTACGACCAAAATAGTGTGTTACTCATAACAGATCTAAAATAACACTTTAATTGAAACCGAATTTTATTAAACCCCTCAAATTCAAACCCGCCAGAACCCAAGTATGCAGTTTCTAGCAGCAAATTCCGGGCAAAGTGACCAGAAAAATATTGAATTTAATAAGGAAATCACTAATGATTATAATCTTTTCCCGAGAACACCAAAGCTCGAAATTGAAGTAGAGATGGAGCGAGAAAGCGGGAAAGTAAAGGGAATACCTGATGGGAGATTTTGGAGTGTTTGGTGGGAGAGAAAGAATGCGAGAAAACCGAAGTCAGGTAATTCACTAATTCTAGCAGTCTTATAGTTATAGGATTCGGACTTCCAAATAAATGATTATGGTCTACACTGGCGACTTGGAGTTCAGAAGGGGAACAATCACGCACATTAACAAACACATACGAATAAATAATAGCTCAAAGTGTAAATTTTATCTCATATTGTTTGCTCAGTTCTCAATTTTGTCTTGTATCTTTTTTTTGTTGCAGTTTTGCTTCTATATCTTTGCAAAATGTCTCAATTTTCGTCCCATATTATTTTTCATCTCATATTTTTTAGTCAAATAACAGAATTAGCCTCATATCTTTATAAAAGGATCAATTATTAGTTCATCTTTTTGTAAAGATACGAGACTATTTCTAAATCTGACTAAAAGATATAAGACCAATTCTGCAATTAACTCAAAGATATGAGACCAAATCTACAACCAAAAAGGATATAAGATCAAATTGGGACCTGACCCAAAGATATGAAACTAAAAGTACAAAAAAAAAAATATGAGACTAAATTGGGAACTTAGAAAAAGATATAGGACCAAATTTGCACTTTACCCTAAATAATATAATCAATAGTTTTACGTCTACAAAACGACTTATAGATCCAACGGTGAAGGGCTTCTTCATCTGCGGTTTACGTGATCAACGTTGCACCTGATTCCTACCTCTGTATTAGATTCTTAACGATCACAGCCGTATGTTAGCCGGAACTGTATAACCATCGATGGCACTTGGTAACGTCACTTGAGGAAATGGAGCTTACATTGTTTTTTTCTTTTTTAGGTTTTTCTTTTCTTTTCTTTTTGTTCTCTTTTTATGTATTTAATGACTTCAATCTTTATCAACACTCATTAAATATAACAATTTGTTAGTACTTAATTCCAATTGTTTACCAAATGCCACTAGCCCACTACTTTATTTTCAACCACAAAATAAAATAAATAATTTTTCTCTTACGCTTTAGAGTTTAGATATATAATTTCTTCATGTATATTTAATTTATATTCATTTATTTGTATATTTGTACGATAGGTCAACTTTGTTATGCTGATTATTTACTAACATACAATTTCGGCAAAAGTATAATTTTGGCCTTTTATTTTTTAGATAACTTGCAATCTAGAATTTTGATCTTATATTTTTTTTCCAAAGTTTTATTCTTTGGTTCGAACGACGTAATATAGTTATATTTATAATGTTTCGAGTTCGATTGCGATGAGTTCGAAGCCACGTGTTATTTTTAACGAGTCCTTTTTTATCTAGTTCGGGTCATAATCAAATAAGGTTAAATTGATATCCAAAAGTGGGCATTTCGTTTCATAGTGAAAATAACAAAGGTCATATCTTTTTATCTCTCTCTTTTAAGTCTGATTATGACAAGTACAAAGCTATGTGTTACTCTTGACGAATCATTTTTCTATCCAGTTAGGATCGTCAATAAATAAAGTCAAATCGACCTCAAAAGTGGTTTTGCAATCAAAAAGTGAAAAATTATAGAAAATCACCTTCAAGCGATTTGACTTTATTTATTGATGATCTCAACTAAACAAATAAAAGACTCATCAAAAGTAATCTGTAGTTTTGAGCTCGTCGCAATCAAGCTTGAAACGAAAGAAATATGACCAACTTCGCTCATTGGACTATGAAACAAGTGATCCACATTCGATGCGCAATTGAACCATGTTCATTGATAATATCAATTGGGCAGATAAATGATTCGTCAAGAATAATATGTAACTCTGAACTCGTCACAATTAGACTTAAAATGAAATAAATACGACTATATTCAACCATTGGATCAATGAGTGAATCTTAAAAAAAAATGTATGACCACAATCACAAGAAAAAAGAAATAAAGGCTAGGCTACAACTTACCAAACTAATAAGGGACAAAAATTACAATTTTTAATAAAATGATCTCTTTTATATCTTAATATCTTTATATTTGTATTATATATTAATCTTTTTATTATTTATTATAATATATATCATTAACACTTCATATAAAATTTGAGATTTAAAACATTTATCAAGGTTTTTTTTATTAAACTAAATTATATTTTGTTAGTAAGTAATAGATCGAAATTTTCAAAAGAAAATCTTCATAAATATTCTGTAGTGAAAGGTTTGTTAATCTGTATAACTTACAAACAATATGACGATTCTCTTGGAAATTTTTATAATATTAAACACTCTATTTGATTTAATTTAAGAACATAAATGGTTAGTCCATACAAAAATATAAATGATTAAATTAAGTATCAGTACAAACAATATGGACTAACCATTTGGGCCTAAGTAAAAGCACAAAACAAACAGTTTTTTTTTTCTCCTAATGTTACATGAGGGACAAGAAATATAGATAATAGATTGATTGATAGATTGATAAATGATAGATTCTTATATGGGCCTAAGTAAAAGCACCATCTTTCCATATCTGTATTGGGCTATTGTTTTTATAATATTTATTTGACAAATTTTATTTTACTGGCAGCATTAGTTTCATTTTATTTTCTGGATATATTGTTTCGACTTTCGAGTTTCGAGTACTGCCAGTGCCAGCCGCCACGAACCAAAAACTAAATTGTACCTCATTATTTTAAAATTTTAAGAAGGTTATTTAAAAATTAATAATCATATTACTTCGTTATTGACAATAGTAGATAGTAGATTTGGTTCAATGATCAATCTCACCTCAAAATTGAACCTTTTTTATTTGCATTTTCCCATTTACAAGTTTCGGGAGAAATAGAAACGAAAGAAATAGCTCCTAATCCTACTTCCTACAACCCAAGCAGATTTTTTTGTTTGTTTGGTTTAGAAGTCTGATTACTGATTAATCAGATTATTTAGTGGTAAATGATTATTCAATGAACAAAAAATAAATTCTGAAAAGCAAAGCTAAAAGATAAATATAGATTGAGAAAAATGTCTGGCAGTGGCAGAAGAAGAGGTTGGCCTGATACAAAAACACCACTCCTCGGTGAACAGCATCGCTCTCAATCCTATTCCCTCGAGATGTCTTCTTCCTCTTCCGCTATTTCCGTCACTTCTCGTCGCTGTGTTTTCCTCGGCGTTGACGTCGGCACTGGCAGCGCTCGCGCAGGTTCACTCATTTCATATATCCCTCGGATTCGTGTCTGTGAATTTGTGTCGTTTTAAGCGAGGTTAGGTTGGGATTTGGGGTTAAATTTTGTTCTGATGACATGCATTTCAAATTTGTGATTGGTTTTTGTGTTGCCAATGATGGTATTCTGTATATTTCATGGAGGGCGTTGACTAATTGTAGCGCAGAATGTGGAGAGCAGAGGAAAAATAACCTAGTTATTCAGAGTGTTTTAACACATTTAATGTTCCTAGATGAATTTAGTGAATGAAGGCTTGAAATATGTCTAACGAACTTTTTATTGATCGTTAATTAGTTTGTTCCGACTTCTGAGTGCCTGGACCATATGAATATGTGAAGCAGTGCAAGTTAAATTTTCGGCAGCTCTATGTTCTCTGCCATGTCTAATATAGGAGAAACACTCTATAGTCTTTCTTGAACTATCAGTAAAGACTAAAGACCGAATATTATTCACTTCCAAATTCCAATACCATCAAATATTACCAATTAACCCCTTTTATACACTTCTCAGCTAAGGGTAAATTGTTTGTTCATAGCAGTTGCAGTTTTCAGCAGACACTAACTAACTAGTAATTCCGTGTCTTCTAGATAATTATTCATGACCACTGGTATGATATGAGTTTATGACATATAAAAAAGAGTAGCTGTTAAGATGAGCGGCTTTTAGTGTTTATTTTCTTATTGTTCTTTATCAATAAAAAAATAATACGTTCTTATGCTTCCAGTTTATTGTGGCAACAATATATGGGAATGGGAGTGTTGCAGTTGTGAAACTCCTTCATCAATTTCTATCCATCAAAGTCTTGCTTCCTCCCTTTAATCCATTGTCCATTCCTGGAACTCCATTTGTCATTTGTCAAGTTCTGTTAATTGACAATTCAGAAGTTTTGTTATAAGTTATAGCGTATCCAGACTATAATTTAGCTAACTCTGTTTTTCTTTTGCCATTTTTCCTTTATTTTGTTCCAATAAATAGCCACCATCCTCAACATCTAACATTCTTGTAAGCTACAATGTAACAGTGATAATTTCTAAAATTCAATTTTGACTCATTTAGTCATATGCATAGTCATTGCACTGCAGGATGTGTTTGTCCATGCCAAGAATCCTACTCTACAGGTATTGTTAGCCATGTCAAATTGTTAGAAATGATGAGGTCCTTTTACCTTGTTTTACAGGCTTGTTTGATGAGAATGGGAAGCTTCTTGGTTCATCTAGTAGCCCAATACAGATATGGAAAGATGGTGCCCATGTTGAGGTACTTTTTTTTTTGAGTAATTGAACCTTCACTAAATCTACAGAGAACTAATGATAAAGCAGTCAATTAGGGCCATCGCAAGTATGTTATGAATTGTTGACCTCATAATTGGGGCATAGGTGCCATGTCATGTTTAACTGGCTGTATAAATTGGAGAGGAAGTACTTGGGAAGCAATTCATTACTACCATGTCAAGGTGAAATTAAACTTGTCTATTGTTTAAAGTTTATATTGCCAAAGAAAGTCAAAATTAGCGGGTTTGGTTGTCTTTAAGGCTTTAACATATATATTAGGCATAAGTTTCTTGGATGTATGTTAGAGCCTAATACCACAATGAGTTAAAGCCATCTGAACCATGTTTCTACTTTATATAATTCTTTGGGGAAATTTCTTGTCTATCTCGCTGCTGAGGCACAGAATGGTTTTGAATTTCCACATTGATACCTGCATATACATATATATTTTGATACCTTTCTTTTTTCTTCCCTCCCCACCCCCAACACCCAAAAAAATACAGCAATCTTCTACAGATATATGGCATGCAATCTGTGCAGCCGTAAAAGCAGCTTGCTCTTCAGCAGAAGTTGCACCTGAAGAAGTAAAGGGTCTGGGATTTGCGGCTACTTGTTCTCTTGGTATTTATAATTTCTGACATAGATGCATTTTTCCTTTCACCAGCTCAAAGTTTGATTTTTATGTAAAATAACCATAGTTTTATGTTTATGACAGTTGCAGTGGATGCTGATGGCTCTCCTGTTTCAGTTTCTTTGAGTGGTGATTCAAGGAGAAACGTGATAGTATGGATGGATCACAGGGCAGTAGAACAAGCTGAAAGAATCAACTCCTGTAACTCACCCGTATTACAGTACTGTGGTGGAGCTCTTTCTCCAGAAATGGAGCCACCCAAGGTATCATCTCAACCAATCCAATTAATTCACCTCTTGTCATTTAGAATAGTTTACCACCCTCTACTAAATCCTTTCTTCAAGCTTATAGCTGAACTCCTCCTTTGTTCCAATTGTTCAGCTGTGCCAAACCCCATGCCTAGCTCATGCAATACATATTTTTTATTCATTTTGTAGATTTCAGTTTTTCTGCTCTAAAATGTTTATAAAATATATATGTCTCCACTTATATATAATATTTTTCTGCTCTAAAATGATGATCATTTTATGGATTCAATGTTATCTTTTGTTAATGACCAAAAAACAAAGTCGGATATAAACTGATCCTGTTGAATATTTCAGCTTCTATGGGTTAAAGAAAATTTGCAAGAATCTTGGTCTATGGTTTTTAGGTGGATGGACTTGAGTGATTGGTTGTCATATAGGTATTCTGTGTTTCTCAAAACTTATTGATTTCAAGGATCCGTGTCTGTGATGTCTGGCACTTCACTTGGATAAATCTATGGTAATTTTTTAGGGCAACTGGTGATGATACACGGAGCTTGTGCACAACAGTTTGTAAGTGGACATATCTTGGTCATGCACACATGCAGCAAATAAACGATAAAAACTCTCGAGATATGGAAGCATGTGGATGGGATGATGACTTTTGGGAGGAGATCGGATTAGGTGATCTTGTTGAAGGACATCATGCTAAGATAGGTATGCTTGTCTGACTAATATTCAGCTACATAAATTAGTGGCAAGCTTGGAGACTTCCTAATGTGGATTGAATGCAAAATCCTTACACAAATAGAAATCTTGTTCCGCCATATCGTAATTATATAAATGGAATCATGTGCACAAATTATGACTTATATTTGGACTACTATTTTATTTACTTGACCAGCAAATTTGCTCTTTCAGGAAATAATCATATGGAAACTTTTGGTGCAAATTGTGTTAAATTTACCTTAGCTTATGTATAAATTATATAACTGAATCCTTTTCTCCCTGTGGTAGTTCAATCCAAACAAAATATTATGATGTAATAAAATTAGCAATGAAGTTGGTATTTACAAGTAGAGTTGTCAATTTTTTTTTTAACAATTTCTCTTATGAATCCTTATAACAGGACGAAGTGTTGCTTTCCCTGGCCATCCTTTGGGTTCTGGCCTTACTCCAACTGCAGCACAGGCAAGAAATTCATACGAAAATTTCACAGAATTTTGAATTGGTGCTTCCTTGATGTCCATTAATGTAGTGAACATGTATTACTTAGTGGCAATAACATGAGCACAACTTTCCTCCTTTTATGGGAATTTCAGTTTGTTGTGACTGACTCTGTCTGACTGCTTTTTAATTCTTCTGATGGCTTTAAATATGCAGGAACTGGGTCTGGTAGCAGGAATTCCTGTTGGGACATCACTAATTGATGCTCACGCTGGTGGTGTTGGGGTAATGGAAAGTGTGCCACAGTCAGATTCTTCCGCTGAAGGTTACCTCTTACCAATTACCATGACTTACCACATTCTTATGGTTACAAATATTGTTGCTCAACTAAATAAAATTATGCATCTTTAGAACCTGACAAGGAAGAAATTAGCCACCGCATTGTGTTAGTCTGTGGAACTTCTACTTGTCATATGGCTGTATCACGGAGCAAGTTGTTCATTCCTGGGGTTTGGGGACCATTCTGGTCAGGTACGCAGTTTTGTCTCTGGATATTACTGTAGGTAGTTTTAGTAGACACTTAAGTCTATTGTGTTACACATTTTAATGGCTATCATGGCCTGGCCATTCTTGCTGTTCAAACTTTGCTAATACAAAATGATTGAAAATTACAGTGGCTATATCGAGGAACAGGGCTTTTCCATTTGAAGGATATTTTTAGATTGCTTAGATGTTGTATGGCATAAAATTCTTTAAGTGTTGTCTGATCTGGTTGGACCTGAAATCATTTGAATGTTGATGTTTTAGACCTTCAAAATTGTATACTCATTTCTCATTATCATGGGTATATGTTTAGTTGCTTTTAGGCTTTGTTTAGATTGAGGATATTGAGGGAGAAGGGGAGGGGAGGGCAACCTCTCCTCCTTGTTTGGAAACTTGAAGAGATTGAGGGATTAACTTCTAATTTCCCTTCCTCCTCCTTCCTTCACAAATTACAAATACCCCAAATTGGGGTATTTTGGAGGAGGAGCTACATCCCCAAACAAAGGGGAGAGTAGTGGGAGATTAATCTCCCCTCCCCTTCCGTCCTCTCCCCCTCCTAGTATCCAAACAAACCCTTAATGTTTATTGTGGTAGTGTGGCTAATTATGACAATTTGATGAGACTCTAGTGACCTTGGGGAACCCTATCTTAAAAGTTAGCTGTTGAGAGGGGAGAACCAAGTCATTTAATTACTCCTTGAGTATCTCATTCTACCTGATGTAGGGCTTAGGCATCTCATAAGCCCAAGTAACTATAACAATTCTTAAATATTAATATTGGCATATAAAACTGAGAGCTAATGTGATCAGAGGTTATATTTTATGGTATCATGAAAAGTACCCTATTTCCTTTTCATTCACCTATTTTTGTTTGGATCATCGACCACTTTTACCGTTGCTCCTCTTTGGATCATCTTTTATCTGTATGTTCAGCAATGGTACCAGAATATTGGCTCACGGAAGGTGGTCAGAGTGCTACTGGTGCATTGTTGGATCATATAATTGAAAACCATGCTGCTTCTCCTCACCTTGCTAATCAAGCTACTTCTCAAAGTAAAAATTTGCTTCATTTAGAGTATAGTTTTGATTCATTATAATAGACAAGTGCGGGACAAGTCCCTTTCACTGACATATAAGCACGGTTGACTGTTCTTTACTCTTAACTTTTCAGAGGTTTCAGTGTTTGAAATTCTAAACAAGATCTTGGAAAATTTGATGTGTGAGCAGAACCAGCCCTTTGTGGCTGCCTTAACTGAGGATATACATGTTCTTCCTGATTTCCATGGGAATAGGTGGGTGTTCACTAACAAAAGCTTTCCTCTGTTGTAATCATGATGTGTCTTCCAATTGATAGGCTGCTGTATATGATGATTCAGGTCTCCCATTGCAGATCCAAAATCAAAAGGAGTTATCTATGGTTTGACTCTAGACACAAGTGAGAAACAGCTGGCTCTAAAATACCTGGCAACTGTACAGGGCATTGCGTATGGCACACGCCATATTGTAGAGCATTGCAATGCCCATGGTCACAAAGTAAGGATGAAAAATACAAATATTCGAGGTTCATAATGCAGTTTCCTAATACCTCTTTGTTGGATAGTATCCAACATCCCCATTGACACATTCTCACCCACATTTGCAAATAGACATGGTTGTCTAAGAAGTTACAATTTTGCAGTATCCGTTGTCAATTGAGGGGAAGAGGCGTATACTTGTTAGGTCAAAAAAAATAGTGACAGTTTTGCAAATAATAAATAAAGATATGCTCAGCTAATGAGGGCTCGAGGTTCATATACCTTAGGTTCAAAGAACCAATTGAGTTAAGAGCTTAAGCAATTGAGCAAAGGCCTAAGAATGCTATTGATAACTTTAACACTATAAAACCTCTTCTAATTAAATAATCCAGGGCTGAACATCTTTCTAGCATATCGTGAATATTAAACAATATAATCAGAAAATTGAAACTATGATACTCACTCTTGTATGTCAGTATTGTAAATACATCCTTTACAAAAAGCTAAGAATAATTTATTTGTTATGAAGCCCTGTTATTTTACTATCCTTGTTATGTTGCCAAGAAATTACTCTGGGTCTCATGATTGCTGATATGTAGCTGACATTGTTCTATTTATATAATTCTTCTGTGTTTTGCTTGCAGATCAACACCCTACTTGCTTGTGGTGGCCTTGCAAAGAATCCTTTGTACATTCAGGAACATGCTGATATTGTTGGTATCTCTCTCTCTCTCTCTCTCTCTCTCTGCACGCAATAGAGGGAAGCATGTGCATAGGCATTCACGGCCACCCATAGCTTGCATATTCATCGCTTTGTGCTATATTAATATGACATAAAGTGTTCTCCAACTATATAATTACAAAGAAAAATATGCTAGTATTCAAACGTCATTACAAGTTACACCCATAAGCTAAGTTTGGGGCCTTGTGGTCTTCTGCAAACTCTAGGTTGAATTGTTCCACGAAATGGATTCTTTTAAATGTGAATTTTTGTTGCTGAAGATGACTGAACCATTTGTGATTCCAGTTAATTGGTAGTTTAAGCTTTATTTAGCCTTCGTTGATTCAATATCTAAAACTTGAATGCTGTGACAATTTTCCCAGGTTGCCCCATAATTCTTCCGAGGGAAAGTGAATCTGTGCTCTTGGGTGCTGCTATTTTGGGTGCTGTTGCAGCAAAGAAATTTCCTAGCCTTAGTGAGGCAATGAAAGCCCTGAATGCAGCTGGTCAGGTGTGTTTGTCTTCCTATCTCAGCCCCCCACCCAAAAAGAAAACCAATAGTCTAATTTTATTTTTGTATTCAGATGAGAAATTAAGGTACATGTAGGGATTCTACCTTCCAAATGGTTATTGATGCTGTATTGTTGGCATCTGCACAAGAATACTGAAGTTTGTGGTCAAGCCACACCAATAGGGATGATCAAAATACCCATACCTAATGGGGACCCTGAAAATTATTTTATGGGTATGGGTTTGGACCCGTACCCATTCTTAATGGGTACGGGTTCGGGTATGGTGGTACCCTACCCATTTACCCATTAGTAATAATAAATATATTTTTATATATAAAAAATATAATACTTTAACACTTTTTATTGAAAAAATATTAAAGTTTTTATAAATATTAAAATATTTTATTAATGCATTCATATTTATGATTTATTTTTTAATTTTTAGTAGTTATAGATGTAAAAAGTTAGATGAATATAAATTTTATATCAACCAAAAATAATTTATTTTAAAATTTTTCCGGGTTCGGGTATGGGGATTAGACTACCCAGCGGGTATGGGTATGGGGATTGATTTTGATACTCGCTCATATATGGGTATGGGTACGGGTATCATAGTACCCTACCCATGATCATCCCTGCACACCAATATTAACATGGTCTATCATCAATTTTGGTTTATACGTCATTCTGGGTGTTGAAAATTGAGGCCAGATTATATGGTAAAACTATTGACAAATTTTGCATATTTGTCTGAAACATCGATGAAATATTGCCATAGTGCCATTTGCTACTGCCGAACAAGCAAACAAAGACATTATTTATTTATTTTTTTTTTCTGTACCATCGGATTGGAAAGTCACCACTAAAGAGTGAGAGCCAGGAGACTGCATTTACCATATTGTTCAGATCTCATTAGTAGTGCATCGACCCTGAACTAGAGACTAATAATCTCTAAAGATTACCAGGATTTATAATCTAATATCTCCTTTAATCTTTGTCTCTACAAAGCACAAACCAGTTGTTTCACTCTGAAATAAAACTTGCAAGCTCTGTTTTCCCTTATATTCTAATCTAGTGTATACATTTTGGCAGGTCATTTATCCATCTAAGGACCCGAAGGTGAAAAAATACCATGATGCCAAATACAAAATTTTCCGCAGCCTTTATGAACAGCAGCTCTCTTATCGTTCCCTGATGGCTCAAGCCTTGGCATAGTTTCTCTACTTCCTTATGCTCAAACTTTTGCTTGGATGTATTTTCTTGTCTTAAGGGTGAAAAGAACCTAGGACTAGAAAGAAAGTATGGCTTAAAAGATTAACTGATGATAACGGAACCTATTTCTAAGGCCATGGCTTTTGGCAGTAGATTAGACATTTAAGAATTCAATGGAAAATACATAGCTATCAATATCTTCAACTTGATGTGGATAGTTTTATGATGTACAGGCTCATGTGATATTTGTTCTTTTCCTTAAATGTATAGAAGAAAGAGTTTGAGGTTCACATTTCCTTACATGTTTTCCCTTATATTCTAATCTAGTTATTCACATTTTCTTCAACGTGGAAAATTTCCCTTACGCTGGCAAATGGCAAACGTAAGAAGAAAGGCTTGTCATACTATAGGTACTCTTTTATTTTCTCTCTCTTCGCTTAAAAACTAAAAAGTAACAAATCTGATTAAAGAAAAGAGTGTGAGCCCATCACAGCTTGAGCACCTCACATCTTCACCTAATACTTATTTATCGAGTAAACTAACAATTTGGTCCTTGAATTATACAAGCTCACACGAATTGGTCCTCGATTTATCAAAATTGTACAACCAGGTCCTCGAATTATGCTGACTCGTTGCACGTTGGTCCCTCCGTTAGCCAGCCCGTCCAAAAAAGCTGACGTGGACCGTTAGGCTAGTGATGTGGACCGTTAAGTGCTGATGTGGCACGTTAATTGCCACGTCACCACACCTAAATGAAAAAAAAAAGAAATAGTGTGCCACATCATAAATTTTGCATCAACTACACTTTTTAGTCTTTTTTTTTTTTGCCGAAAACTACACTTTTTAGTCCCTATCACATAAAATGCACGATTCAGTCCCTAACCCAGTAATTCAAACACCTAAAATCATTAAGCCCCAACCTCCAACCCATTCGAACCCTAATTCTTCCTTTCTCACCCACTCATCTTCCATTCGAACCAAACCCTACCATCTCCAAACCAAGTTCACGAATCAGACGCACCCTTCAACCGTTTGCACCAAAACCATCGAACCCACTCATCGCCTTCCCGTTGGAATCAAACCGTATGCACCTCTAAAACCATGGAGGCGAACAATCGACAAAGGTGAGGTTTGTCGGTATGTTTTGATTGCTCAGATTTTCTTTGTCATAGTAATGAGTTCTTCAAGAGGGTCTGCAAGATCATTTGGGCAAGAGAGAGTGATGGATTCGTCAACGAGAAAGAGAAAATCTGTGACTAAGAAGTGCAGGTGTGGACCTTTGTTATTGCTCACTACTGCTTGGACTGATAAAAATTAGAAGGCTGAGATTTTGTGTAAATGACCAGAGTAGAACATTTATACAAAATGGTCCCCGAATTATATATTTCTGTTGATTTGTTTGTACTAATAAGTCCCTGAATAATATTGACAGAAAAAAGTATTGAATTGTAGCTGGACAAATAGGTCCTCGTAAAAACTTATTTAGTTATTTTCGTTGTACAAATTGGTCCTTGAAAATTAATTATTTCGAAAATTGATGGACAAGGTGTGCCTTATATGTGACGTCCACCCAATCTCAGAAACACAGAGCAATGGAGATGAAGAATATGATCAAAAGCGTCGGCTTGCTTCACGAACGGCGACAGCACGGCTTGCTTCACGAACAACGACGGCTTGCTTCACGAACGACGACGACTTGCTTCACGAACAGCGTCGGCTTGGGTTCGATGGGTTTAGGGTCTGATGGGTTTGATGGATTGGGTTTCGATGGACTAGGTTTGTCTGGGTTGAACAGTTTCGAGGTCGATTGGTTGGGTGTGGGTGTGAACGGTTCGCCTGTGGGTTCGATGGGTTCGAGCCACGGTGAGAATGGTTTGGGTGTGGGGTTCGATGGGTTCGATGCTGACGGTTTGGGTGTGGGGTTCGAATGGTCTAGGGTTTCATGGGTAAGATGGTGGTGTGAAGGTGCTTGGGGCTAAGTGTTTTGGGAGGTATAAAATTCGAATGGTTGAGTTGATGGTGAAGGGACTAAATGGTCAGAAAGATAAACGTGCGTTTTGACATTAAGAGGGGTTTTTTTTGGGTGCAAATGCTGAGTTGATGTAAAATTTATGATGTGGCACACTATTTCTTTATTTTTTTTCATTTAGGTGTGCTGACGTGGCAATTAACGTGCCACGTCAGCACTTAACGGTCCACATCAGCTTTTTTGGACGGGTTGGCTAACGGAGGGACCAACGTGCAACGAGTCAGCATAATTCGAGGACATGGTTGTACAATTTTGATAAATCGAGGACCAATTCGTGGGAGCTTGTATAATTCGGGGACCAAATTGTTAGTTTACTCGATCTTCATTCTTCAACTAGCTTTTGATAAGACAATAGTATGGGCTAGCCGCCTGCTCTCCAACTGCATCCTCGGCCCAATTAAAAAAAGGTCAACATCTCAAATTGGTCCTAAATCTATGGGTAGATTTCAAATTATCTTAAATATTTTGTTTATTTCATAGTGGTTCTAAATGTTTTTATAATTTTTTAAATTGGTCTAAAACTTACTTATGAAACGTGTTTTGACTTTACTTACTAATGATCTATACACCAAAAAGACGGAGAAAGAACTATGAAACGAGAGTTATATCACAAAATTGCGAACTCGTTACATTCAAACTTGAAATAAGAGATATGACCAACTTCGTTTGTTTAACTATGAAACGAGCGACCCACTTTCGGAATATGATTTAACCTTATTTGTTGACGATTTTAATTGGACAGAAAAAATACTCTTTTTCAAGATCTTATCAATGAAATAATAGCTATTCCTTTCAATCTTGACGATTTTTTGGAAGACTCCTAATCAGAAACTCTTCCTCTGGAAAATTATGCATCAAACTGGTCAGTTCGTTTGCGTTTTTTTTTTAATTTGTTTTGATTATAATCGTAGTGTGATTATAATCAAAGTTGATTATTTTTGTAGTGGTGTTTGGATGATTGTTGATTATTTGGTGTGAAATTATTAAAATGGGTATGTAATGATTGTGGTAGGTGGATAAAAAGTAAGGAAATTGATAAATTGTATAGGGGTATAAATGGAAGAAAAAGTTGAAAAAAGTAAGGTGTGATTTTATTATAATCAAAATTGTTTGGATATGATTGTTGCTTGAAAAAAAATCAAATATGTTACTGTTTGCCTTGAAAAGCGTGAAAACTTGATTATTTTCATGTACAAGTGGGGGGGTGATTATTTGATTTGGTGCACCGAATGAATTTTGACCTATGTACTGGTGCACCAAAAGGACTAAAATGTACAATTTGTGCCCGACATTTGGTGCACCAGCGAAGAAAATGGTGCACCGTTTCGCAGCAGATGAGAGAGAAGGAAAAGCGTACGCGGACCCGAAATTTTTTTTCAATTTGGCATAAATCTCTCTCTCTCTCTCTCTCTCTTTTCAATTTGGCGCACCGTTTCAATTTGGCATACCACTCATTCTCTCCCATCTTCGCTTTCTCTCTGCAATTCATTAAATCTCTATGCAATTCATTCAATCTCTATTCCTGCAAATTTAAATTAATGGATTCAATTAAATTAATTAATGGATTCAATCATTTCTCTGCAATTCATTTCACCCATTTGCCATACCACTCCTTAGAAATGGGCTGAAACAGAACGGAGAGAGATGCTTGGACCACCATCTCTCAACCTCATTTTCTCACACACATTTTCAACCATCATCATCATCATCATCTGAAAAGAATGAAGGGGAGATTGTGCTGTTTCATGCTTATTCTGCAAATATTGTGTTGGGTTTCTGCATCCAAGAGATTTTTTCCACCAATTCCTCCCTGCTCGCCACCGTGTTCGCCAGTATCTTCCCAATCCCTCCGTCGTCATCCACCACCGCGCCTTTCTCCACGCGCGCGTTGATTCCCCTATCACAAACCACTACTTTCCCACGCACCACTGCCGGGTCAAGCGAACCGGGCATACACATGCCGGTCGATGAGTTCGACCCTTTGTTGTAAACCAAACCCACGGCTCGCTCCCCCATTCCTTTCCCGCTCTAAAGGGAAACACCGTTGAAACGCTTCTTGTTCCCCAGCAAAACATACACCGGAAAATCCCTGTCTAAAGTTCCGGCACTGACCGTCATGATCCACGGAGCCACATTGGCCAACGACGCTCTGCTTGGTCCACTATTCCCCGTCGAGCAAGAAACGAAGATGTTTTTCTTTCTGAATCCAAGAAAGTATGGCTAAAATATTAGTTTTAGTCCCAAATTATTTTAACAAATTAACAATTTAGCCCAATGTTGAGGTAAATGACTATTTTGCCTTTTTGATGGGTGATTGATTCTTTTAGAGTATAGGTAATTATAGGTATATGTATAGGGGTATAAGTGTAATTGAATGTGTTTGATTATAAAAAAATCATGATTATAATTTGATCAGAAAAAAACGTAAACGAACACGCTTATTACGATTATAATCTGTTCTGATTATAATCATAATAAACACGTTCGTTTACGTTTTTTTCTGATCAAATTATAATCATGATTTTTTGTATTATCGAACACACTCAATTACATTTATACCCCTATACATATACCTACAATTACCTATATTCTAATACAATCAATCACCCATCACAAGGGCAAAAGAATCATTTCCCTCAATAATGGACCAGTTTATATTAAATCAAATTTGTGTTGGCCTAAATTGTTATTTTGCCCCTTCCTTCTTCTCTTCCTTTTGTTCTCTCTCGTCTCTCTCTCCTCCAAAATCCAAACAGAGTGATCAATTCAAACAGAGTGTTCTCTCTTCCTTTTGTTCCCAAATCAAACAACACAAACACGAGATTCATCAATTCCTTTAAGCCCAAGTACATAACGAATTAACAATTCAATCAACCATTTCTTCTTCTTCTTTTTTTATTTTCTTAATCTCACCAACAGATTTGTCTCAGGAGGAACAATTTCGGCGGATGCTGGATGAGAGAGAGAGAGAGAGAGAGAGAGAGAGAGACGGAGACGAGAGAGAGAGATAGAGATGAGAGAGAGATAGAGATGAGAGAGAGAGAGAGAGAGAGAGAGAGACGAGAGACGAGAGAGAGAGAGAGAGAGAGAGAGAGAGAACCGAGACAGAGATGAGAGAGAGAGAGAGAGAGAGAGAACCGAGGGTGAGAGGGTTTGCATTTGTGTGGAATGGACCGTCGATTCTTTTTATATCCCGACATTTGGTCCACCGATTTTTAGATTCGGTGGACCGAAATTCTGGGTTAATATGAGTGTGGAAGAATTCCTTCATTAATAGCGGACTGAAAATATAAAACGGTGGACCGAATGTCGCGATATCCAAATTACAATAGCTAAGCGGTGGACCATTCGGAACTTGGTGGACCGAAATTCTGGGCTAATATGAGTGTGGAAAAATTCCTTCATGAATGGCAAACCAAAAATATAAAACGGTGGACCGAATGTCTAATTGAAGAAAATTGAATAAAAATTTCGGGTCCGCGTGCGTGCCTCCATTCTCTCTCATCTGCTGCAAAACGGTGCACCATTTTCTTTGCTGGTCCACCAAATGTCGGGCTATGATTGTACATTTTAGTCCTTTTGGTCCACCATTACATAGGCCAAAATTCATTCGGTGCACCAAATCAAATAATCACCCCCCCACTTGTACATGAAAATAATCAAGTTTTTACGCTTTTCAAGGCAAACAGTAACATATTTTGATTTTTTTTCAAGCAACAATCATATCCAAACACATTTTGATTATAATAAAGTCACACCTTACTTTTTCCAACTTTTTCTTCCATTTGTACCCCTATACAATTTATCAATTTCCTTACTTTTTATCCACCTACCACAATCATTACATACCCATTTTAATAATTTCACACCAAATAATCAACAATCATCGAAACACCACTATAAAAATAATCAACTTTGATTATAATCACACTACGATTATAGTCAAAACAAATTTTGTTTCTTTGGTTTATCCACAGAAAAATAAACACATACTCCTCCAAATAATTTTAGGTTCAAGCACTCGATCAAGACTAGAGATTGATGAGTATTGAGTATACCTCACCTAAGGCTGACATCTCACCGAACTTTTGATACTTGAAAAGACAAAGAATAAATATTGATTTAAACATGCATGCAACGTGACTATACCACATTCATTTATATGATCTTGGGATTTTTTTTTTTTTAATTTTCAATTTTCAACCATGCATGTAATATTTTCTCGTAGTGTCTATAGTTAGGGAGTACGAGAAAATATTATACATGGTGGTTTTGTATATTTGAATCATGAATGTACGTTTATTATATATAAGTATATACACTACATTGGCAATATCTAGCACATGGTGGTTTTGTATTTGAATCATGAATGTCCGTTTTTGCCATAAAAATACATGGGTTCGAGGGTGTATTAGTGTGTATATAATATATCTTTTTCTGATATGATAGGGTGAATATGGATGATCATGAGTAGGGTATTATGATTTTTGGACCCAGACCCGGACCCGGATATGAGCGGGTATCAAAATTAATCTTCATCTCTATACCCGTTCGGTAGTCTAATCCTCATACCTAGACTCGGACTCGAAAAAATTTTAAAATAAATTATTTTTTGTGAATACAAAACTTATTTTCATTCAACCTTTTACATTTTTAACTATTAAAAATGAAAAAATAAATCATAACTAGAAATGCATTATTAAAATATTTCAATATTTATGAAATATTTAATATTTTCTCAATAAAAAATATTAAAGTATTGTATTTTTTTATATATAAAAATAAATATTTATTATTAGTAGTAGGGTATGGATAAAGTATCACCATACCCCGACCCATTAAGGATGAGTACGGGTTAGACCCAGACCCATAGGATAAAATTTCAGAGTCCCCATTAGGTTTGGGTATTTTGATCATCCTTAATGGTGAATAACTAATAAATGTAAACTTTAATTTCATATTATATATATATATATTAAAAGGAAAAACTAATCATGTGGTCTCTATACTCAAGTTTTTAATTTAGTTCATAAAATTTTTATAAATTTAATATTAAACTTACATATCTTTATTAGTTGTATTATTTTATTCCAATTAATAAACATTTACATTACAAATTTAAGTAGTAAAGGTGGAAATCTAAATATTTAAATTATAAAACCTTGATTAAAAAGATAAAATTGTCGAGACTAAATTGAAAATTTATATAATGAGGACCAAACAATTATTTTTTAAATTAAATATGAATAAATTATAATATATTATTCAATATATATATATATTATAATATATATATATATAACGTAGTTATTATTTATTAAAAAAATTGGGCCCCCCTTTATAAATTTGCTGCCTCCGTCCCTGTATTTAATTTTATGGTATACATTTTTAAGAGTGTGTTTAATGTTATGTAATATTTCTTTGTGCCTTTAATATATATATACATATATATAGTATAGTTTATAGGCTACATAACTTTCCTCGGCCTCCATTATGTTTAAAGTATCAAACAATTAAGAAGGACTTACTTGTATTGAAAAGATAAGAAAGATGCGTAAAATAATTAATGAATAAAATCATTATATATGATGAGTTCTTAAAAAATTAGATTGAAAGAGTGTGGGATAATTCTTGAAGAATTAAACTATTTTGTTTCCTAATTTATCTGTGCTTCTTAATTTCATATCTCTTTATATATATATATTTAATATTCACAAACACTCTATATATATAAGCTATTATATATATGGTGTCATCACAGTCTTTTGATTTTTGATCTACTAAAATTTTATATCAAAGTAAGATATTACATAAAAGATAAAAAAAAAAAGTAATAGGAAAAGAAGTTAAGTAACTTTCAAAAACCTATTTTTGTACTATTTTAAAATAAAACAAAAAGTAATAAAAATATTTGAAAAAAAATAATAATTTCTCATCATAATTCATTTTTTATTACTTTAATTTAATGTACAATAAAAAAACATTAAATTTTTTTTACCTTTTCAACAATTTTATATTTTATGTAATTTTGAAGTTTTTTAAAAAACATTTTCTAAATTTTTTTAAAGAAATACAATACCATTATAATAGTTACATTTGTCTCTGTCTCTCTCTCTTTATGATGGATTCTCTCTCTTTGACTCCCACTACTTTTCTCTCTCTTTCATTCAATCCAAACCATTAAAACTTTATCTAATGGCTCATATGAAATCTAAACTTCCTCTAATTTTTTTTTCTTTTTATAAAAAACTCCTCCAAAATTAAATGCACAATTTAATATTTAATAAATCTTTTAATCAATAAATGTTGGGGATAGAGTTTTAATGGTTTAGATTGAAAATGAGAAAAAGGGAAAGTGAGTTAAAGGGAGAGGATCCACTCTCCTATATATTATACATGTGTGTCTATGTGTGCATTTCTTTGTAAACAAAAACTCAAAAGAAGCAACAAAGAGCTTTGTCTCCTTCAATATTCACAATTATTGGCACCATGCTCACATACGCACAAATAATCATTGCATTATTATTATCACTTGTGTGCTTCCTTTTCCATATCAATCGTAGACGAAGATGCCAAAACCCCATTGTCATCGATTGGCCTTTCTTTGGAATGGTACCCTCATTGCTCTTTCACTTTGGGCACTTACATGAATATATGACTCTCACTCTCAAGCAACAAGCTTGTAATACTGCCAATTTCAAAGGACCATGGTTCACCAAAATGAACTATTTGATCACCTGCGACCCCATCAACGTACAATACATGATGAGCAAGAATTTTGGTAACTATGTGAGAGGGCCAGAGTTTCGTGACAATTTGGATGTTTTGGGAGATGGCATTATTGCTTCTGATTCGGAGGCATGGAAGTATAGCAGGACGCTCCTTCATTCTTTGCTCATGAACATAAACTTCGACAAGCTCTATGAAAAGGTTCTTTATCGGGCTTCTATCTTTTATAGTTTTATTTTTTATTTGATTAAACAAATAACTTTGGTTTCTAGAAAATTATTGAGTTAACAACTTAATTTTTGAAAGATTGAAATATATTATTTTAGTGTCCGGAAGAATCAAATTGTATATTTATTAGTTGACTAATTTCATGAACTATTATAGAATATTATTCAATTCTTTTAAGGACTAATAATGAGTATATCATTTAATTCCAATGACCAAGCTATTAGATTTTTTTTTTAGGCCAAAGTAAAAATTTAATCTCATATTTTTTGTTTAATTCTCAATTTGGTGCCGTATTGTTTTTTGTTGCACTTTTGGTAACACATATTTGAGTCAGATGCAGGATTGGTCCTATATAATTTTTTGTTGGAGATTTAGTTTGTTATTTTTTAGTCTGATTGTAGAACTGGTCTCATAACTTTACAAAATATTCTATTGTTATTCTATCACGCTTGACATGTGCATGACATATCATTTATGACTCTTTCCAAACTGATGTCATGCTTGACATGTCACATGTGGTGATAGGACCAATTATGCACACATGCATGACATAAAGATATGAGACCAAAGTATATAAAAAATATACATGTCCAAATTTGAAATTGAGCAAATCATATGGATCCAAATTTACACCTTAGCCTTTTTTGATATATATTTTAAAGTGATATTGAAATGAATTCGAGTATCTATATAAGTTTGAAGTATAATTGAAGGTTAAGTATTAAATATTAATCTAAGGGTGCGTTTGGATGCACCTTTATCTCCCTTTATCTCTTCTTTATCTCCCAATACTCTTTTAATACCAGAGCTACAGTAAAAAATCTTGTTTGTTTCACAGTTATCTTCCTCTCCTTTATTTTTCTCCTTTATCTCTCCTTTAACTTCTTAAATTACTAACATATCCCTACTCAACTACCTATAATTACCTACTTTTTACTATAAAATAATAAAATACTCAAAGGGTATATTTGTAAATTGCATATTAAAATATTTTTATTTATTACCCTTACAACTTTCTCTCTCCATTCATCTTTTCTTACTATTTTCTTTTTTTTTCTTACTCACACCTCTCTCTCTTATATTATATTATATTATATTATATTATATTATATTATATTATATTATATTATATTATATTATATTATATATATAATTTATATTAATTTACTTAAAAAATAATTTTAGTCTTTGAAATTATACCAACTCAATAAGTCAATACTTGAGTCATCAAAATATATAATTTTTGATATGTTGGTATCCCTTCCTCTATTTTTTCAATTATTTTAATAATATTTTTTAGAGTCAAAATTTAAAATAAAATAATTAAGTCCATGTTATTTACATTTTAATTCATGAAATAAAATATATAGTCAAGACCCAAAAAATATAAATTTTGGTCCCTCTTGCAGTATATATATGAATAATATTTTTTGTGATGTAAAAATTTATGAACATATTTAAAAAACAGTAATGGGAAAAAATATATAATTCATTCCCCAAAACTTTACAATTTGGTTCTTCTTCCAGTATATATATAAGTAATATTTTTTGTAGTGTAAAAATATAAAAAAAAATTCAAACCACAGGGTCAATTGGTAATTTTTGAGGGACCTATTTGTATATGTATCCAAAACTTTAAAGTTCTCATTTTAGTCCCTAAATAATATGTATCCAGGGACCTATTTGTACTTTTTTGAAAAACATTTGGGTCAATTGGTAATTTTTGTAAATTTGTTATGGTTAAAATTACAAAATAGCTCCAAAGGGTACCAAAGTGTCAGGTTTCAAACCACAGGGTACCAAATTGAAATAGGGTCAAACCACAGGGTACCACCGTGTAATTTACCCAAAAAAGATACATATTGGTCCACAGGGTAACACAAATTTCGAGGCAATCATTACTCATACTACTTTTTTAACACCAAAACCCAAAAAAAAATAACCACTCCCTTTATCCTCCTTTATTTTTACTATTTTTACCCCTATACAAATTTAAAATACCAATACAATTATTTCAACCCACCACAATCATTAGATACCCTTTAAAATAATTTCACATCATAATTCCTCCTTTATCTCTCATTTTCCCAAACAACATTTATTAAAAACCTCCTTTATAACACAAATTCTTTACCTCTCCTTTATTACCTCCCCCATTCCTTTATCCTCCTTTAACTTAACCTCCCCATCCAAACGTACCCTTCTATACTTGATGGCCCATGATGGGTGGACTATCTTGGATTTTTCAAGAAGGCAAAGTCATCTATTCACCTCAATATATATTTACATAATTGACTCTCGGCTCGGCAACTTAACTTTTAGGGTAAATTACATTTTGGTATATTGTAGTTTGGTCATATTACATTTTAGTACCCCTATGATTTAAAAAGTGACACGTTAGTACCCTTGGTATTCTCCGTTAACACTTTGGTACCTTTTGGAGTTATTTTGTAATTTTAACCATAATAAATTTTGAAAAAATTACATATTGACCCCCAATATTTTTAGAAAATTATAAACAAGTCCCTGGTTAGTGGATACATATTATCAAGGACTAAAATGAAGACTATAAAAAAATTTGGGGTCAAAACATAATTTTTGAAAAACATAGGACAAAAGATAAAATTGCGAAACAGTCTCAAATTTTTTTTATAGTTTTCATTTTAGTCCCTGGATATTATGTATCCAGGGACCTTTTGTAATTTTTTGAAAATATTGAGGGTCAATATATAATTTTTGCAAAATTTGTTATGGTTAAAATTACAAAATAGCTCTAAAAGATACCAAAGTGTTAACAAAGAATACCATAGGATATCAAAGTGTCACTTTTTAAACAACAGAGTACCAAAGTGAAATATTACCAAACTATAAGGTACCAAAATATAATTTACCCTAAACTTTTATGTGATCACAACCTACTTTATTGAGTGTTTGAGAGAAGAGTTTAGTATATATGAGATTAGAGTAAGCATTCTTACCTATAAAACACAGATACTAACCCTGACAGTTTGACTCAAGACATGACAGATATAAATATACTTGGTCATATGTCGAGTAGTACCTTTCATATTGTTTTTGTACATGTCCGATTCGACCACAAAATAAAGTGTTGTTACTTTCTAAATATAGGTCACAGTAGAGTGGTAACAAGAATCTCTCTATATTGAATTATTAACCTAAACATTTTATTGCAGGTGATTCATAAGAAGATTGAGAATTGTTTACTTAGTGTTTTTGATGATATTGTTAATCTACAAAGAGAAGAGCAAGGAATAGTGGATCTACAAGACGTCTTCGAACGCTTCAATTTCGACAATTTTTGCTCTGTTTTTTTGGGACATGACCCACAATATCTTACTGTTGAATTTCCAGAGTTTGAAATTGGGAAAGCTCTCGCTGAAGCAGAAGAGTTTGTGTTATACAGACACATAATGCCGAAAAGCTTGTGGAAGCTTCAAAGATGGCTTCAAATTGGAGCAGAGAAAAAACTTGCAACAACATTTAAAGCCTTTGACCAATTCCTATACCAACATATAAGCAACATGAGAGAAACTAATAATAAAAGTAATGAGGAATTAGAAGCACAAGCTGACTTTCTCACAAGTTTAATGAGAGAGGAAGAAGGAAATGGAAGAGTACATGATGACAAGTTTATTAGGGACACTCTTGCTAATTTCTTCTTTGCAGGGAGACAAACATTAACTTCAGCACTTATTTGGTTTTTCTGGCATGTAGCTACACACCCATTTGTGGAAACTAAGATCATTGAAGAAATCAAAGAGAAGATTGTAGCAAAAGGACAAAACCCAAGCTTTTTAGGTGTGGATGAGGTGAAAAATCTTGTATATCTCCATGGTGCTATTTGTGAATCTCTAAGGCTATTTCCTCCCTTATTTCTTGAATTCAGGCAAGCAATCAAATCTGATGTGCTTCCTAGTGGGCATAATGTTGATCCCAATTCTATGATAGTATTCTCTTACTATTCAATGGGGAGGCTTGAAGAATTATGGGGAAATGATTGCTTGGAGTTTAAGCCAGAGCGATGGATCTCTAAAACAGGAAGCATTGTTCAAGTGCCATTTCACAAATTCAGTACTTTTGGTGCAGGACCAAGAATGTGTTTGGGTAGGAACATGTCCTTCATTACGTTGAAGATAGTGGGGTGTGCTATTTTGTGGAATTATCATATGGAGATAGTGAAAGATCATCCTGTTTTCCCAACCATTTCACCTATCATTATGATGAAGCATGGCCTCAAAGTTAAGTTAGCAAAAAGAAAGTAATATATATATATATATATATATATAAAGGTATCTACTCAGTCATGCTGCTCATGCATGTAATAGATGAATGAATAATTAATGTGTATTGGGCCTATGATTATATAGCAAGGTTGTTTTTGGATTATTCGAATTTATATTTTGAGAAAATTTACTTTTTAGTTTTTAGATTTATATCAAATCAATAAATTAGCCAGTGAATAATTGAAATATAAAACTTGAAGTTATAAATTAAAAATTGATTGATAATCTCAATTAGATAGAAAAATAATTTATTAATAGTTACTTATAGTTCTGAATTCATCATATTTGAACTTGAAACAAGATATATATATGATTAAATTTATTTGTTTAATGTTGAAACGAGCTATTCATTTTTCAAACAATTTGATTTTATTTGTTGATGACTCCCATTAAATAAAGAAGTACTTATAAAAACAACTCTTAACTCTAAAATTATCCTATTCAAACTTAAAACAAAAGAATATGATTATGCCAACAAATGTTGGCCTAGTTGCTAATGAGCCGACTCATAACTCACAAGGTCGTGATTTTGATTCTCATTGAGGATGTGAGGCTTTTGTTAGTAGGTGATCTATAAGTATCTCTCTAAGCAGTCATAGAACCTAGAGACATGCCCTCACATTCACTAGCGCCCAACTCACCTAAATTTTTTGTAAAAAAAAAAAATATATGATTATATTGGTGTATATATATAGCTACACATTATACTTACGAAATGGAAATCCATATTTGTCCAAAGAAAAATGGAAATCCATATAATTCACAATCATAATCACAATTGAAATAGTAGGAGAAAAATGAAGATAATCTCTCATATTTAATAGCTAGCTAGCTCATATTATTGATCTTGTAATGAAAAATAAAAAGGTTTGAATTAAATATAGAAAATCCATATCCATTTGAAGAAATTGTAGTTGTAGTCATATATAGCACCACACATGGCTGTCGTCGTTGGAGGTATTTCTTATTTTTAGTCATGATAGCATGCATATCCCACACATGCCACAGCTTAGCTAATATGAACCAAATTAAACCTCATCATTTTGCAATTCCATTAGTCTAATCCGTTATTATTAAATTCAATGACGATATCATAAACCCAAAACCAAAATCAAAATGCACGAACACTAAAACCTAAATTGCCGAAAACAACTCCAACAAATCCCACACCTTACGAGAGGAAGGTGTATGTGCCCTTATATTCTCCTTCCTCTCCCATCTTCCTCTTTGGCTCTCTCTCTTTTGAGAAAGTTCCATTAGAACAAATTCACACACTGTTATTGCATTTTGAATTTCAATTTCAATTTGAATTTTGCATTTTTCATGTTCTTCCCTTCAGATTTCATCATCCTTCTTCATTAGGAGTAACCCCCAAATGCGTGGCATGTAATCCACTTTTCATTTACCGCCCCATTTGAGCTCGCAACCTGAAAGTGATAATACCTAATTATATATATACATTGATTGTAATTATCTTGTGTAATTTATAATTTTGATTCTTCGATTTGGCCTTTCCTTTCGTCTTGCGAGCCTAAAGCAGTGCGTATTTTCCAGAAACGTTGTTGGTACGCGTTTTGTGATCGAACTTTGTGGTTCGCGTCACCGTATATATACATATTTATGTTTGTTTTCTATGTTTCGGTCGATATAAACGACAAGAATGGCTCATGCGGGTTTTTGCGGCTTGAAGCCGTTGCTGTTTCGTCGGAAGCCATGTGGCTTCGAGGTAATATTTAATTCTGGTTTCATTTTTTTTTGTTTATACATCGAAGATTACAGAGCTAGCTAGCTGCCGGTTTAATTAGGTCAGTTTCAGATTCTGGAAATAGAGATTTTGATAGTTTAAATGAATGTCAATTCCTGTGTGCTCTGTGAATGATCACCATTGTTCTGTTCCTTAATCAACTTTGCTTTAGAACATTCTAATCAGCGGAAGAATTAGAGAGAATTAATTTTACAGGAATGAAATGAAATTCTGATGGAATAGAAATATATGAAGAAAATCTTGCATGTATAGTGTATAAGCTCACCAATGGTCCCAAACTCCTGAAATTACTAATTTTGGCGAGATGTATACCTATGAGCTTTTCAAATTGGTGATATGATAAGTTGTTATATGAGTGAGATTATATCTAAAGTCACCTTGACAATCCTTATGATTAAATTGACAGGCAATGAAAGGTTTAACCACGTCGAAGAAGAAACACTCATCAAAAGGTGTAAAAGAAGGAAGTACTAGAGAGTCAATAGAAAGCTCAGTCGTAGGCGGAGAACAATTGGTTATAATGATGGATGTCCAGAAGAAGATCTTAGCCTTCAGGGACATCATGGACCTAGCTCCTTGTCACAACTATACATCCATACGTGAGGTACTTCCTTTATATATCCCTTTTCTAGTTATTATATATTAATTATCTATTGCAGTCATTCATCTTGTTTTCATGTTGCAGATGGTTTTTAAAACCCTGAGAGACCTACAAAGGCTTTACCCTGCAATTGTACGAAAGAGTGAAGTGTTAGATCTTAAGGGGAAGAATATAGATAAGGTTTTACCATTTACTTGCAGCTGGAGTTCTAAAATTATTACTGAATCTTACACGTTCTGAATGCTAAATATTCAGACATTTTGCACTAGGTTCTTGCCTACTTCTGCGTGGCTTTAAAGTCTCTTGCAGAGTCATGGATGACAAATAATGATTGGATGAACAAGGCCAATTATGTCTTACCATCATGCACAGATAGAACCAATTTGAAGGAACTAGGTGAATACACTTATGTGCACCAGTACAGCACTTAAATACTAAAGGCACTGGACATATTATGAGTAATCTTTCTTGTTTTGCTTGCAGGTAAAACTGTGGCGGCAACACTTGATTGCTTGATTAAGTTGGCTAGTGACAAGTTTGATATAATGGAGGAAGATGAGCAAAAGAAAGACTTCAATTCAAGGTCAAGCTCCGGAAATTCCACGATGGAGTCCACTTTTTCCTCCTCAGATGGCAACTTGTCTTGTAGTTCCTCCCCTGTCACACCAAAATCTGTTCTTCCAGAGTTGAAGTATTCTGCAAAAGCTATAGCAGACAGCCCAAGGAATCCTTGTACATCCCCTCTTCTCTGGTCCCTCAGAGTTCAATCTGTAGGAAAGTTGAATCCCATTGATGTGAAGCGCTTGTCTTTCCGTATGTCACCACCACGTTTGGAATCCCAGTATGATACCATAGAAGAGGAGCCATCCCAAGACGTGGAAATGGATGATGACAAGTCTAGCAATAATGAGGATGAGGATGCACCAGAGGATATGGTTTTTGATTTAGACACAACTCAAGAATCAGAGGGCAGCACTACAACTAGTGATAATGAAGAAGCAGATAAGCTAGCACACACACCTTCTCTGCTACATCCAAAGCCTAAATCATCACTTTCAGTTTCGCCACCACCTCCCCCGCCGCCTCTACCACCTCCACCACCACCAACAGTGCCTATCATGCAGAGAAATAAGACTGTGCTGCCTCAAACACCACCACCACCGATGCCGCCCCCTCCTCCTCCGGCCCCTCAAACAGTCCGTAGTGCAGTAATTGTGGAACGGTCTCCAGCTCCACTGTTACCACCACCATTGCCTCAAACCAAGGGTTCCCCAGTGGTGGCTCCACCACCACCCCCACCTGCGCCGTTAAAGGCTGGATCAACCATAGCTCCTCCACCACCGGTTTCACGCGGAGGCGGAGCAGGGCCACCACCACCACCCCCACCTGCGCCGTCAAAGGCTGGATCAACCATAGCTCCTCCACCACCGGTTTCACGCGGAGGCGGAGCAGGGCCTCCACCACCTCCTCCTCTTGCAGGGAGGTCCTTGCGTGTCAAGCCAACTACCAAGTTGAAAAGGTCAACACACATTGGTAATCTATATCGGACTCTCAAGGGAAAATTGGAAGGTTCTGCCATGAACAGCAGATCAAATAGTGGGAAAAAGGGTGGCATTGGGGGAGGAGGAAGCACGGGAGGAAAACTAGGAATGGCTGATGCTCTAGCTGAAATGACTAAAAGGTATACTTTTCAAAAGGAGCTGCTTATGAAGTACTGTTTCGTAGAAAATTACTCTAGCATTCAAAATTATGTTAGAGAATCGCACTTCATTAAGTTTTATGATCTCGCTTACTTCAGAACGTTCCTTCTTTTTCCAAGTCAAAGAGATTATATTTTTTATGTGACAAATTATGTCTTTTATTTTCATATTCTGGGTTACCCCCATTGGATTAGATCGTCATACTTCCAACAAATAGAAGAAGATGTCCAGAAGTATTCAAAACAAATCACAAAGTTGATTCCTGCTATTGCTAATTTCAAGAGCAAGGATATGACAGAGGTGCTCAAATTCCACAGAGAAGTTGAGTCCGTTCTTGAGCATCTTACTGATGAGTCTCAGGCAAGTTCAAAGAATTCATGCCATTATATATTTTGTTGAATTTGATTCCACACTTCAACCACTATACAACATTCTTGGTTCTTTCATGACGACCATTGTATGTTATTTATTGTAAGTAGGTGCTGTCACGGTTTGAAGGTTTCCCTACAAAGAAGTTGGAAACTCTAAGAATGGCTGCAGCACTCTTCAACAAGTTAAATTCAATACTAATTGAGCTTCAAAGTTTCAAGATAGTGCCTCCTTTGGGTCAACTCCTAGAAAAGGTTGAACGTTATTTCAATAAGGTAATTCAAACAGAAATCTTCAGACTTACACGTGAATCTTATATGATGTTGTCAATTTCAGAATAAGACCCTTGAAGTGAGATTCTTGTGAAGTTTGTAAAATTCTTCATCTTAGGAAAATACGTTTAGAGGCAACAAAAAAAAAGCCTGAAGTTTATAAACTTCACTAATTTCAACAGGAGTTCTTTCCTCAATTTATTTCATGCATTTCTGAACCAAAATATCAACATGCAGATCAAAACAGAGCTGGATGCTTTGGAGCGAACAAAAGATGAAGAGTCCAAGAAATTTAAGAGTCAAAATATCGAATTTGACTTCCAAATTCTTGTCAGAATCAAGGAGGCCATGGTTGACGTTTCCTCCGATTGCATCGAGTTAGCGCTAAAGGTATTCTTCTTCTTTTCTTTTTGGTCCAAATGCAAGGTGTTTTTTTGTTTAAATTGCAGATAACTCATTCAGCTTTGATCTTTTACCAAATGAGCCAAGGTTTTAGTTATGGTAGTTCATTAGTCGGTTGAATTTTCAACATATGGAAAATGATCCCTTATTCACAAATTTTCTGGTTTAAAATTATTCACAAATTGAATTGAAATCCGTTACTTGATTTTAACAAGTACAACTAGTAAATTACTAATAATAGAGATAATTTCACACGAGATTATTTGTCAAAATTAGAACTACAGGGATTATTTGCCAAGAGATCAAAATTGAAGGGTGTTATTTGCAATATTTCACGTTTAAGTTTTCTTTTTTCTTTTTACCTATGGAAGATAACAGATTACACAGAGAGAACATAGAAACCCCAATTAGGAACACAGGCATTAGCTAGGAATTACTAACAAAACTCGATGATGCCATATGCTTCCATCTCTGCTCAGTGCCCCAGCTGTTAAAATCTGAGTCACAAGATGCAAGGCTGCCATGTCAAATTTAAGCACTCCCAGCTCATTGAGATTAGTTTTCCTTTCCAATGTCAAATTTCACGTTTCGTTATAATCTTTTTTCTCTCTATAGTAAGTTTTGACCTAGTGGAAACCCATCTCAGTTCATGCCAAAATTCATTTAGAGTAAGTTTATTTTATGTTTTTTGAAACAAAGAAATATGTGCTTTAATTATTTCGTTTTTCAATGTTTAAATATTGATTCAAACTTTTAGGAATTAAATTATGGAGTTTCGGGTAAATTTTGTGAACTAAATAATTAAAGCACAAATGATGAAAAGTATGATTATTTCATTAATTTGTTTTCATTAAAATGTACAAAAACTCTTCCTTAATTCTTAGTCACTCTGCACAAAGTTTCTTAAATTTTGAAATATGTTGAGAGAACCTTTGAACTCATTCTGTTAAATGTTTTTATTAAAAAAAAGTTATGTTTTTCTTTTAAAATTTGATAGTTCTTGTTATATTTGACATTGATCAAAATTTTAGATTAGTTATTTTACATTTAATAATAGAAAAAAAGATCTTGATTTTTAAATGAGAATATTAACAAAATGAGTTTTTTGTGCAATATCAAAAGTCCAAAGGGTTCATCAATTTTCTAAGTTAATGAAAAGTTGTGTATTTAGTCTTTATTTTTTTCCTCCGAAAAAAGAATGCTTTATGTCTGTTTTGTTTCATTTAAGAATCCTCTAGAACTGAAATTAGGATTCTCTGAAATGCTTTATAAGGTAAAGTAGAAGAGAGATTAAAAAAGAAAAGAAAAGGAAGACAGACTATGGGTGATGACTGATCTTCATTCTAGTCAAAAGTTCTTATTACAAAAATGATTTTTCCTACTAATACTCTAACTAACCATTTGTCAATCAACATCCATATTTTATTACCTCTCAAAACTCCACACAAAAAAAAAATGTATACCTCAAAATTTCAGAATATCCTGTACCTTAACATGCCTAATTTGGAAGTAGATCGTCTGCGGAATGGCACACTCTGTCGTTCGGCGAAGACCAATCACGTGAAGCATGCAGTGGCGTACATGTGGCGCCACGTGATTGGTCCTCGTCCAAGGGCAGGACAAGGCGTGCGGTTCGGCAGAGGATCCATAGGCGCCTAATTTATAGTTGGTTTAAGTTTTAAGTTTTAAGTTTTAACTGAATTAGTTTAAGCCAAATGCAGGAGAGACGTGAAGTTAGGTGTGAGAGAGGAAGCTCAAGTGAGATGGGAAACTTAAAAGCAACAGTATGCTCCAAAGTGCTATGGAGGGCCTTCCAATTGGCATTCAGAGTTTATACATTTGCTGGTGGCCATGATGAACGTGCTGACAGATTAACAAGAGAACTAGCTGAAGAAATAGAAAATGACCCACCATATCAACAATCATGATTTTGCACAAGAACAACCCCCACAACACTATATTTATTAAAAAAAAAATAACCCAATTAATTCATGTACGTAGCCAATAATTAATAACATGCTTAATATATATATGTTAATTATTTGGGGAAATTTTTTATTATAAACACATGGTGAGGTTCTTGTTCCATTACCCACCATTAACAATTTTTCTTTTCTTTTTGTTAATCTTAAAGCCTTTTGTATATCATCATATAATTCTTTGGACAGTTTTTTTAATTTTTGATAGGAGAGAGCCTTGCATAGAGTTTTCAACATTTAATCATGGAAACTCTAATGGAAGTTATAAAGCTAAACCAGTAGCTTCAGATTTTTTTTTTCACTTTTAATTAATATATTTATTTTAATATATATTATTACCCAGTAATTCTTTTCTTTTTCTTAGGGTAGATCGGGTTCCATCATTTATTGTCTAATAAAAATAACAAGAACTAGGGCAAAGTTTATTTTTAATTTGTCCATAGTTTAAGGTATTATTTCTATTCATTCATTTCTAAAAAGAATTAGTTAACTTGGTTTAATTAATATCGACTGAAATTCTTAATAGTTTTAACTACTAACAATAAATTAATAATATAATTAACAAACTTATGAATGTGTAGAAAAATTATCATTAAAGATTCAAACATGAAGATGTTCTAATAAAAAAGATATGTATCCAGTGGCATAGCTTCATCTATGGTACGTTTTGTTGGAAGACTGATAAAAATAGATATTGAATTTGGCAATGAAGTCTCTTAAAACGTCAAATATTAAGACTTTTCAAATTATATAATTTTAGTCCTTAATTAATATGAGATTACCCATTATAATTATTTTAGGGATTAATGGATTGATTTTTTTTTTAAATAAAAAACACTTGAGTGAGGTAATTATAAGTGGGGTGAAATGAGTGAGACAATTCATTTCGCTAGTTTAATTTGATAAAATAAGAAATGGATGACATCTCACTTTTGCCTCTCATGTTAAAATCACAAAATGTCACTATAAAATGAGTGAGTTTGAAGGGTAAAATTTGCAATTACATCGTTGTAATATTAACCATTTAAAATAAAGGAAAACGTAAATGGTGAAGCAATTCAGTGTGTAATTAGAATGCTATTCACTTCTATGACCTAGTGTCCCTAATCAAACTTTAAATCACCCTTTATATAAGTTTGAGTCAACTACACCAACAAGTTATAATAGTCCAAACAAGAAGTAAAAGCTTAAGCACACGCGAACTAAAACAAGAAGTAAAATCAAACGAGGAAATCCCATGCTTCTTATTCCATGCACGCATCCCCACATGAAAGCCAATCTGCAACAATATAAAGCTAATTAATAAGCTTTGAGTAGTAATTATAAGAGAGTTAAGTGATGCATGCTATATCATTTAACATTTAATTAGTTTGAGTTTGGCTCAATTGTAATATATGCCTGTTAAATTAAAGATTTAGGGAATTCGGCTCAATTTCATACTTAGACAGCTATAAATAATAATAATATTTAGTTTAATTAAGTTTGAGGCTAGTACAAACAGAATAGCACGACAAAGTTGGTTCCTTTTATCAAAGTGAAGGCAGAGTGAAACAAATTAATAACTGAAATTAGTCAATCTCTACAAGTTAATAAATAAACATGCTAAAAATTGAATATATTTAATTTTAGCAAGCACACCTATTATTAGTAGAATTTGAATATAAATAGGTTAGACTTTTGTGGTTAATTATGAGAGCATAAAAAGATGAAATTTTGAAATTGGAATAGATATTTAGTTACCTGCGATCGATAGCACTGTTTAAACATCACCACCTTTCCATTTATTTGAGTCTTTTTTTCTGGTAAATTATGAATTTCTCCCGCCTATCCGTGTATTGGTTTAAGAGAAAACTAATCTCATTAGGACCGGGGAGCGAACAATTTAAAGCCCTTCCAAGATGTCGACCCTAGGGAGCAAATAATTTAGACTGCAGTTTGTGTTTGATGGCTGGGTCCTCCCATTCCAAGTTGTCCCACCACTTTTGTGTTACTTTAATTTCCCTTAAGTTATGTATGGCACTAGTGTTGGAATCAAAGGGCAACTTCTTCAAATTTGGGCAATGTTTTATCGATAATGATCTTGGGGAAGCAAAACTCAAAGCTCTATTATGGATGCTCTTAAGCTTTGGGAGATACGAAAGGGTCAAAGACACAAGAGATGAGAATACATTTTGATCATCCACAATCTCTCTTTCTTCCTCATTATCTCCCTTAATCACTTCTTCTAGTGACCTGCAATCCATAATATAGAGAAGTTGAAGGATTGGAGCATACTTGATCCATGTCAAATGAATTATTGTATTGCAACCTTCAAGCCACACTCCTTGAAGCAAGCTCAAACGGCATGTGTCAAAGGCACGAGAGGAGACTGATGATAATAATGGCAAGCCATCATCAATTTCTACAAGTTCTTCAAGATGAAGGAAGGACAAACAAGTTTGCAACTTGGATGACTCTAATAATTTCATAAGCCCATCCATACTATGTATTTCTATCCATAGTTCCTCCAGGTGTTGCAAGGACTCCAACTTCTCTAGCATTTCTCTCTCTTTTCCATTCTCAAATCTTCCTCGGCGCTTAAATCTGAAAACTCTTAGTTCTTCAAGGCTTGCGATCACTTCACAAAGAATACTTGCTACATCATCTCCAACTTCCAAATTCAAATTTAAATGCTTCATTTTTCTCGAGCATTTCAACTCCATGAGAAATTCTGACTTCAACCTTCTTCCATTCAAATAAAGATACTCTAAGTGAACTAAACAACCGATTCCAATAAGTACTAGTTCTCTAGAGTGACATCACAAATGCAAGACTTTCAATCTGTTCATAAAATTGGAATTTGACAAACGTATAGTTCCCTCATCAAATATATCTTTAACTTCAAATATAAGGGTTGTGAGATTCAGACAACTTGCCATAGGAACAAACAATTCGTCGTCATATTTTATTCTTGAAACCCTCTCAACCACTTTACAAGTTTCAACATCACATTGGGACAATATTGAATCTACTTGTACTAGAATCCTTGCTTTGTCTTTGTCTTGATCCTGCGCTAACCACAATGCCATGTCACGAATCATATCATGCATTTTCACCACATGTTCAAAACACGAATCATTTCTAACATTCTCCAACAAGCATGAACGTTTTAACTTCTCAATTACAAATTCACCATGATTACGCATTTTTTGCAATGTACCTTTAGTTGTATCTTTACCAAGAAAACCCTCACACATCCATTTCTCAATGAGATCGAAGTAAACCTGAATCTCATAATCTTCTGGGTATAAAGCACAATACAAAAAACATTTTTAATGTACTTCATCTGGTAGTCGATCATAGCTAAATTTCAGTACAGAGAACACTTTTGTCTCCAAACCTGAATCTACCCACGAAGAACTTGTTAAGTTATCCTTTGCGTGCTTCCATGCTTGCAAGCTCTTCACACCAGCCATGGCACTACCCACTACAATTAACGCAAGTGGAAACCCTTGACATTTCGCTGCCATATCCCTTGCTAGCTTTGGAACTTCAGGATGCGATTGTAGAGTTTCTTCACCTACTTTCATGCAAAATAACTCAAATGCTTCTTTTTCTGTTAGGCATTCTACTTTGATTTTTCGTTGAGTTTGCATTTTGTCACACACATCCTCGGATCGTGTTGTCAATACTACTTTAGATTGAAAATTAGTAGCCTTTGGATTTGGAACTCCCATCATTTTTAAGTCCACTTTCTCCCAAATATCATCCAATAATAGAACAAATTTCTTTCATTTCAGAATGTTATAAATCTTTATGGCCTTTTCTTCTTGGTTGTCATATTGATTCCACATGTCATCTCCGATCCCTACCTTCTTTCTGATGTTGTCCATAATACTATCAAAGTTGAGATCTTTAGATACCGCAACCCACAGCATAACATCAAACTCTGTCTTTCTCTTCTCAAATTCATTGTTAATCCTCTTCAAAAGTGTGGTCTTTCCAGCCCCACCCATCCCATATAAGCCAATGACACCAACATCCTTTTCTTCAATGCTACTACATACTTTTTCAAGCATCAAATCTAACCCCACTGTCTCATCAACGGGCATCTCCAATATTGACCTGAGTGGAAGCTTGTGAGTGATTTCATCTTTTTTACAGTAACTTTTTCCCATAGTTATAAGATAATCCACATCCTTGAGCAACTTAGCAGCAGTTTTTCCTAACTTGTAGCTTGACACACAACTATGTGGACAACATCCAGATATGCATCTGTTTTGAATCTCGAGAGCACCTTGAACTAGAGTATCTTGTATTTCCTGTGGGTTTTAGAACATTAATTAGTTAGCCTGAGATTTTTTTTTTAATAAGCTAATAACTTGGATCTTGAAAGATTATCAAATTAACTACTCAGTGCCTGAAAATTGAAATAAGAAATTTAGTCTCTCAAAGAACTAATGGTATACTTAGTCATCTTCATGGACTAAAAGAGTATATTATTTGGTTTTTTCAAAAACTAACGAGCATATCGTTTGTTTCTTTCAAATGTGTTAATTGTGTATTTCAATCTTTTAGGGATCAAGTTTGTCAATTCGATGATCTTATAGGGACTAAATTATTAGTTTTCTCCCTTTTTTTTTGTATTTTGTTCTTCAACATCTTAATTAAGCTTTATTTCAAGGGTAAATTACACTTTGGTACCATGTTCTATGGACTGTTGTCACTTTGGTATTCTATTCTTTCAAAAGTGACACTTTCGTACCACGTCTTTTGCACTGTTAACACTTTGGTGTCCAATTTTATTTTCTTGTTATGTTTTGACGGCGAAGTTGCACGTGACCAACACGTGCACAGTAAAAACACCCAAATGTTCATTTTTCTCTCATTTTTTACAATTCAAACGATAAAACACTCCAAAATTCTCTCACTTCGAATCTTAGTGTTTTTCACAATTTTCAAGTGATTTAGCGTCTAAATTGTGAAAAATAAGAGAAAAATAGACATTTAGGTGTTTTTACTATGCACGTGATGGTCACGTACGACTTCGCGGTCAAAACTTAACCGAAAAATAAATTTGGGTACTAATTAAAGTGTTAACGATTGCAAAGAACATGGTACTAAAGTGTCACTTTTGAAAGAATAGGGTGCCAAAGTGAAACTGGTCCATAGAACAGGGTACCAAAGTGTAATTTACCCTTATTTCAAGATGGAAACTAATTTTGTTTTTCTTTTTAATCAAATGCTATGTTAATAACATGAACGACTTCACATTCTCTTATTTTCATATTTGAGCTTTGTGAGTCAAAATAATATTTTCTAATACATGTGAAGTAATTAAATTAATGCAGAATGCATTGGTGAAGATTGTTTGGTGTAGGGAGAACATTTTTTCGAAATCAATAGATCGCTTAAGCATCTTGATCCTACTATTTATATTGAAGTGTATAATGTGTTTGTATAGCAATTAAGTTTACCAACATAAAACAAACCTAATAAAAGGTACATAAAAACATAATGAGAAAATTAATTATTGGGTCCCTTATAATTTATCTAAAATTTTAATTTAGATCCTATAAATATTTAAATTTAGGTCTTTAATGTTTACCTCGTCGATCGGTAATATTGTTTTCTTAGAATTTCTGTGAAGGAATCAAATGCAAAGGCAGTTCCTTAATTATTTCATTTGTATACTATTACCAATATTAATTATAGGCAAGATATGTAATTCTTTATAAATTTGCTATAAGATTTTTCAATGAAAATAGGACAAGTGGTAAATTTGTTTTGCATAACCAATCATGATAGATAGAGAATATTAAAGACAATTTTTTATATAACCAATCATTAAAGAGAAATAATGTAATTAAAGTTCTTGTCAATAATTGAAAACATTTAAGCCGACTCTAAAACCTCTCCGTCGTGAGAAAAAACCCTCACCAACCATGACGACGTTTTGTGGCGGCGAATATGGACTAGGCATTTCACGGCGGCTTCTGGCTTCCATAGTGACTCCAAAAATTTGGTCCATGGCGTCGTTTCGTTTTATTATCTTATTATTGTTGCTTTAAGTCTTTTTATGTCGTTTTTTAGAACAACCAATTGAGGTTGTCTGCTGTCCTGTTTGGAAGGGTTTGTCTCTTTTAGATGACTTTATTTATGTTTTCTGTTTTTTAAATGGTTGTAGCTTTAGTTGGATCCCTAGATCCGCTAACTTGCAGTTGATTATCTTGCCAATTTGTCTAAAACGAGGATGGGTCCTCTTGGGTGGGTCGTAAACCCCCCCACCTTCGTCAATTGATATCCTGTCTAGTATTGCTATTTATGCTAGGGAGTGATTGGCTATTTTTACTTTGTTTTCGTTTGTATTGTGCTTGGCTTTGCCTTACTTTTGAATGAATTATGTTTCAAGCAAAAAAAAATATAATTAAAGTTTGTAATTGGATTAACCAAAGATATAAGGAATTGTATATAAGTTTTTTCCATTAATTAATTAGACAGTGAATACAAGAGTTTGACAATTTTAATACGAAATTTTATGTCTCTTATCCTAGTTAGTTTTAAACAAAAAGGTATATATACAACCTATGAAGCATGGACACTGACACGGACACGGGACACGACACGGACACGGACACAGCGACACGTCAAACTCTCAAAATTACGCGACACGACACGGCATATATTTATATATATAAATAATTAAATATTCAAAATTTTTAATGAAAAAATTAAAAATTACAATTTTTATTCATAATATATGTCATATCTATTATTATTTTCTCTTGCCTATCATGTTAAAATTACAAAAAATTGATTTATATTCTAAAATTTATGGATATGTGTCGTGTCGGTGTCATACGAGTGTCGGACACTGACACGTGTCTGACACGGCGACACGCCTTCAAAATGAAGTGTCCATGCTTCCTAGTATACAACATATTTAAGAGAAAATTAAATCTACTATTTGTACTTTGAATTTGTACGAAGTCAACAAATTATTTCTTAAATAAATGAAATATATAGTTCAATCCTGAAATATTGTAATTGTCAATGATTTAGTCCTTGAGTCAAATTCAAGAACCAAAAAATATAAATTCAGTATGAATTTAAAGACCAATTTAATTAGTACAAATTCAAACACCATAGAAAGTATAAAAACAGTTCAAATATATGAACCAAATCGTTGATAATTAAAATATTTCAAAAATTAATTATAAATTTTGAATATGTAGAGATTAATTTGTTAATTCGGTATAAATTCAGAGATGAAATAGTAATTTTTCTCCATATTCAAGTATCAATAACCAAAACTTAAACAGTTACAGAAACATCTGAATCATTTTATATGTCGAAACTATTACGTAAAAGTAATTTAATGCTTCTGAAAATAATGAACCATGTACAACCAAAATAAAATGTCAATAAAAAGATTTTGAATAACATGTCATAGATCACAAAAGGTACTTTATAAGAATCATTATATATTGATCAACTTGGAAAATTAAATACCAAAAAAGAATGTTTGATTTACTAAATGATCAAATACCAAAAAAGAATGTTTGATTCATGAGGAGAAACAAGAGAGGGTGAAAATAGTACCTCTTGAATGGTTTGAACTTGTTGTAGCCATCCTTGGACTTGTTGACTCCTTTGCATCTCTCCAATATTCTCAGCTTCTTCAATTTTGGCTTCCACATCTGCTTTCATGTTTTGAAGATTATTCCATTTATGTCTTAGTGACTCAACATTCTCTTCCAAATTATTGATATAATCAGCTTCTTGTTTGCAGCAACCACACACATATTTAGAAGAATTATGGTTTCTGAGCAAAGCTCAGTTTCTAAAACACAAAAGATAAAGGAGTAGAAAACCACACCAACAAATTATAGTGGTTCAAATTGAGAAGAATCTCAATTCTACATCCACTCCTCAAACACAAAGTAAAAGAGTCTTAGAATAACTTTGGGTAACAAATACAAAAGAGCTAACTCTATCACAAGGAATCACCACAAACAGTTTTCTTGTTCTAATTAACCAGTACAATAAACGCACACACTACACACAACAAAAGCATCTTCTTATTCAAATGACATCAAATTCAAATATATATATTCCAGCAAAAGCTTAAACACACGCGAACTAAAACAAGAAGTAAAATCAAACAAGGAAATCCCATGCTTCTGATTCCATGCATCCATCCCCACCTGAAAGCCAATCTGCAACAGTATAAAGCTAATAAGCTTTGAGTAGTAATTATCAGAGAGTTAAGTGATGCATGCATATCATTTGTTATTTACATATATAAGTAGGTAAAAGATTTTAGTTTGAGTTGGGCTCAATTGTAATATATGCCTGGTAAAATAAAGATACAGGACCTTTCAGAAAAAAAAAAATAAAGATATAGGAAATTCGGCTCAATTTCGTACTTAGACAACTATAAATAATAATATTTAGTTTAAAGTTTGAGGCTAGTACAAACAAAATAGCATGACAGAGCCATGCTATATATTAATTAAAGTGAAGGGTAGGTGAAAGCAGAGTGAAACAATTTAATAACTGAAATTAATTAGTCTGTACAAACTAATAAAGAACAAGCTAAAGATTGCATATATATTTAAAGGTAAATTGTACTCTGTTCTATGGGCCGATTTCATTTTGACACCCTGTTCTTTTAAAAGTGACACTTTGATACCCTGTTCTTTACACCGTTAACATTTTGGTACCCTGTTTTTCAAAAGTGACATTTTGGTACTCTATTCTTTGCACCGTTAACACTTTGGTATTCTAAAAGAGATAGAGCAAAATAACAAATCGTGAAAGAACAAAGTACCAAAGTGTTAACAGTACAAAGAACATGGTATCAAAATGTCACTTTTGAAATAACAGGGTACCAAAATGTTAACAGTGCAAAGAACAGGGTACCAAAGTGTCACTTTTGAAAGAACAAAGTACCAAATTGAAATTGGTCCATAGAACAGGGTACCAAAGTGTAATTTACCCTATATTAAATTTGAGCAATCACACCTATATGTTAATGAGAGAATAAAGAGATGAAATTTTAAAACTGGAATAGATAGATCAGATATATTGTTACCTGTGATAGCACTGTGTACGTAAACATCAAAGGCTATTCAATTCTTCAATTTTAGACTGCAGTTTGTGCATGATGGATTGGTCCTCCCATTCCAAGTTGTACCACCACCCATTTTGTAATTCAAATCGCACTTCCCTAAAGTTATGTATGGCAGTGTTGGAATCAAATGGCAACTTCCTCAAACTTGGGCAACGTTCTATCTGTAATGATCTTAGAGAAGCAAAACTCAAAGCTTTCTTATGGATGATCTTAAGCCATGGGAGACCGTACAGCCTTAACTCCACAAGACATGACAATACATCATTTTGATCTCTTTCTTCTTCCTGCTTAATCACTTCTTCTATTTTCATGCATTCTACAATCTTGAGAACTTGAAGCAGTGGAGCATACTTGATCCATGTCACATGAGTTATTTTAGTGCAACCATAAAGCCACACTTGTCGAAGCAAGCTCAAATTCCATGTGTCAATGGCAGGAGAGACTGATAATAATGGGGAGGCCTCTATTTCTGCAAGTTCTTCAAGATGAAGGTAGGACAAACAAGTTTGCAACTTGGATGACTCAAATAATTTCATAACCCCATCTTTACTTCGTATATCTATTGAAAGTTCTTCAAGGTGTTGCAAGGACTCCAACTTCTCTAGCATTTCTCTCTCTTTTCCAATCATAACTCTTCCTTGGCCATGAAATCTGAAAACTCTTAGTTCTTTAAGGCTTGCTATCACTTCACACAGAATACTTGCTACATTATCAACTCCAAATTCCAAATACAAACATAAATGCTTCAATTTTCTCAACTTCTTCAACTCCATGAGAAATTCTGACTTCAACATCTGTCCGGACAAATAAAGATACTCTAAGTGACCCAAACAACCGATTCCATTAAGTACTAGTTCTCTAGAGCCACATGACAAATGCAACACTTTCAATCCGCTCATAAAATCGAATTTTGGCAAATCTATATTTCCCTCTTTAGATCTATCTTTAACCCCAAATATAAGGGTTGTGAGATTTGGATAACTTGCAACAGGAACAAACAATTTGTCACAATTTATTCCTGAAATCCTCTCAACCACTTTACAGGTTTCAACATCACATTGGGATAATCTTGAATCTCCTTGTACTAGAATTCTTTCTTTGTCTTTGTCTTGATCCCGCGCTAGCCACAGTGCCGTGTCACGAACCATATCATGCATTTTCACCACATGATCATAACATGTATTATTCCTAACATTCTCCAGCAAGCATGAACGTTTTAACTTCTCAATTACGAATTCACCATGATTACGCATATTTTGTACACTTTGGATTGTATCTTTACCAAGAAAACCCTCACATATCCATTTGTCAATGAGATCATCATAAACCTGAATCTCATAATCTTCTGGGTACAAAGCACAATACAAAAAACATTTTTTATGTATTTCATCGGGTAGTCGATCATAGCTGAATTTCAGCATAGAGAACACTGACTCCAAGCCTGAATCTACCCACAAAGAACTTGTTAAGTTATCCTTTGAGTACTTCCATGCTTCCAAGCTCTTCACACCAGCCATGGCACTACCCACTACAATTAACGCAAGTGGAAGTCCTTGACATTTCGCTGTCATTTCCTTTGCTATCTTTGGAACTTCAGGATGTGATTGTAGAGTTTCTTCACCAACTTTCATGCAAAATAACTCAAATGCTTCCTTTTCTGTTAAGCATTCTACTTTGACTTTTCGTTGAGTTTGCATTTTGTCACACACATCCTCAGATCGCGTTGTCAATAGCACTTTAGATTGAAAATTAGTAACCTTTGGATTTGGAACTCCCATCATTTTTAAGTCCACTTTCTCCCAAATATCATCCAATAATAGAACAAACTTCTTTCGTTTCAAAACATTATAAATCTTTGTGGCTTTTTCTTCTTGGTTGTTACATTTACCCCAAGTGTCATCTTCAATCCCTACCTTCTTTCTGATGTTGTCCATAATACTATCAAAGTTGAGATCTTTGGATACCACAACCCACAACACAACATCAAACTTTGGCTTTCTGTTCTCAAATTCATTGTTAATTCTCTTCAAAAGTGTGGTCTTTCCTGCCCCACCCATCCCATATAAGCCAATGACACCAACATTCTTTTCTTCAATGCTACTCCATACTTTTTCAAGCATCAAATCCAACCCCACTGTCTCATCAACGGGCATCTCCATTGACCTAACTGGGAGCTTGTGAGTGATTTCATCATTTTTACTGTAATTTTTCCCCACAGTTATTAGTTCATCCACATCCTTGAGCAAATCAGCAACAGTTTTTCCTAACTTGTAGCTTGACACACAATTTTGTGGACAGCATCCAGATATGCATTTGTTTTGAATCTCTAGTGCTCCTTGATCTAAAGTATCTTGTATTTCCTGTGGGTTTTAGAACATTAATTAGTTAGCTTGAGACTAGTTTTTTATTAGTAAACTAACAATTCGATCTCTAAAAGATTACTTAGTTGACCACTCAATCCATGAGAAGTTAAAATACATAATTTAGTCCCTAAAAGAACTAAACATATACTTGTTGTCATTTTCATAACCTAAAGAGTATGTTGTTTGGTTCTTTTAGGAACTAACGAGTATATTGTTTGGCTCAGTTCTTGAAATATCGCACTTGTCAATGCCTCAACGGTTTGGTCCTTGAATCAAATTCAACAATCAAGAAATACAAATTCAAGGATCAAAACATAAATAAATTTAGTATAGATTCAAAGACTGAAAAATATAAAATCAAATGAAATTTAGAAGCTAGATGATTTAGGGATTGATTTGCTGACTTGGTGTAAATTTAAACACTAAATAGTGAGTTTCTTTTCCATATTTAAATATCAAGGACAAAAACAGAACATCTTATTAATCAATTTCTATATATGAGGAAACTCTAACTTGAAAGTAATAATTTTATGCTTCTGAAAATAATGAAGTACTAATGAACTATATGTAAAACCAAAATAAAAGATAATAAAAAGATTTTGAAAACATAGATCACATAAAAGGTACTTTGTTGGAATCATTATATTGAACTTGGAAAATTAAATGTTTAAAAGAATGTTTGATTTACTAATATATTGATCAAATTCATGAGGAGAAACTAGAGAGGATGAATGCTCTAGGTAGTGTATATTTCTATATATGTTAAAATTAAACACTAGAAAAGAAAATTTAAAAAGGAGAAGAATATTAGTACCTTTTGAATGGTCTGAATTTGTTGTAGCCAACCTTGGACTTGTTGAGTCCTTTGCATCTCTCCAGCATTCTCAGCTTGTTCAATCTTTGCTTCTACATCTGCTTTCATGTCTTGAAGATTACTCCATTTTTGTCTGAGTGACTCAACATTCTCTTCCAAATTGTAGATATAATCAGCTTCTTCTTTGCAGCAACCACACACATACTTGGTCACCTCCCATATTATATCAATCAATTTATCCACAGACATACTTCTTTTATGATCTTTCTCAATGGATGGGAAGACTAGAGAGTATTGACGAACACAAGAAATTGATTAGCAGACACAATTACAGAACATCGCAGTCCTTAATTAATAGTTAATACCCCCATTTTACATGATTACAGCTATTTAATTTTATGTTTAGGGTAACCCTGTCCCTCACTCATCTGCTGCATATTACTCTTATGCCCTTACCTCTTTTAAAACAAAGGCCAAAGTACATTTTTGATCCTATAACTTTTGCTCAGGTTTCAATTTAGTCTCATATCTTTGGGTCACATTGCAGAATTGGTCTCATATTTTTTATTCAAGTTGCAGAATTGGTCCCCTATCTTTGGGTAAAATGGAGAATTGGTCTCATATATTTAGATCAAGTGGGATTGACAATGAAATTTTTTGCAAAGATATTAAACCAATTCTGCAACTTAACCAAAAGATATGAGACCAAAAATGATACGAGATCAAATCTGTAACCTTTTTGCAAAGACATGGGACAAAAAATGTAACAAAAAAATTATAGGACCAAATTGAGAACTAAAGCAAAACTTATTATGAGACAAAAAAATATACACTTTAGCCTAAAACAAATAAACAAATAGGCATTCTACCTCGACCTCGATCAATAATGTCTTGCTGAGGTGTAGCACGAGGCATCCAGCTCATTACTCTAATTTCTTAATTAGATGGGACCAAATTGTATGAAACGAGGAATTAATATACAGATTGACCAAAAAGACTACAATAGTTAGCCTCACATAAAAATAAATAAACAAATAAAAAACGGAGACCATGAAAAGAGGAGCGCAAAAGACAATTAAGTGGGACAACAAGCTGAGCTGGCAAAAGAGGACCACACGGCCAAACTTGTCTGGATTCGGGAACTAAGGTTACATTATCCATATTGGCAATTTGACCATGACTCATGATGAGAAAATACATCCTTTACATTTTTTCCTTTGGTAGAGTATGAAAGAGAAAAGATACTATATATTATTATTTTATGAAATTTATATTTTCTTTCTCTTTTTAACTCTAAAAAATTGGATGGAGAGAAAAATATAAAAGACTTAACTCTTAATTTAGTTAAGTTTTGATGATTTTGATAGGAGGAAATTTTTTCTCCATGAATTTATATTCTTTTATCTTATTGCTCTTTTTCAAATTCTAAATATGAGTTGTAAATATGAAAAAGATAATAGTTACAGTAACTATGATGAAAGTCTAATAATTTGTAAGATTGAGAACTTACTACGATTTGTTTGATTTGGAATTTTCTTTCAGAGTTTTGTCCAATTTTTCATATCCACTTTCTTCTTAGCTATCCAAATTGGAGAAAATGACAGAAATTGGATGATATCATATTTTAAATTAATAGTAGAATAAATAGAAAAAAAATAAGGGTCAAAACATAACAAAAAAGAAACTTGAGAATTGATTAATTGAAACAAAATTTTTTTCTATAATTTGAAGACCAAAATGAAGTTTTAACCTTGTAAAAATATCTAATAGGTAATTATAGGGCTGAATACTCAAATTAGTCCTATATGTATAGGTCATATTTCATTTTGGTCTAAAATGTTTTAAAATTTTGAAATTGATCTTATATGTGTGCAACTCGTCTCAACTTGTCTAATTCAGTAGCATTTTAACTGAATAAATTTAAGCTAAATGCATGAGAGACGTGAAGTTGGATGTGAGAAAGATGGGAAACTCAAAAGCAACGTAACAGTATGCTCCAAAATGCTACGAAGGAATTGTCACAAATTAAAGATGATGGCACAAATTGACCAAATGAAGTATTATTGAAGCTCAAATAAGAGTTGATAGTGTTAGGAATAAATTAGTATTATTAATATGTCAGTGAAATAAATAAAAAATCAGAATTTGAAACAAGAGCCATTGATCCACTTTGATCAAGTATTGGGGATTAATTTGTTTAGGTTATTTATTTTATAGTATTTAATTAAGAGTTTGTTAACTAGCAAGTAGTTTAGTTGATCAAATTTCTCTTCTCGATTAGCATTGTAAGCCTATTTATAGACTCACATTTCATTTGAATTAATTAAAAAAAGAAGCAAAGTTTGAGAGCTTCTTTAATTCATAAAAATTAAAAAAATCATATCAGATAGGAGCCCGGATCCCCTATAGTGGGGATCCCAGGGCTGCAGTGTGACACTGCAGGGTCAGGGTCAAAACAAACGCTGCATTTTGATCTTGCAGTGCCTCACACTGCACCCTGCAGTCAGTGCAGGGGATCCGAGCGCATCAGATAGCACACATATATAGTGACTTGGTTAACTTGCAAAATAGAGAGCATCTTAGAATAGATGTTTGGTCCCCAATAAATGACACAAAAGCATCTTCTTATTCAAATTACATCACAATTCATTAAGAATTCACTAACATTAAAATTTAGTCCATCAACAAATTTAAAATGTTTGGATGCAATATTTTTGTTGTCACATTAAATTAACAAACTGAAAAACAATAACGCAAAAGCATCTTCTTATTCAAATGACATCACATTCAAATAAATATATATAATCGTGCAAAAGCTTAACCACACGCGAACTAAAACAAGAAGTAAAATCAAACGATGAAATCCAATGCCGCTGATTCCATGCAAGGTGAAAGCCAATCTGCAACAATATAAGCGAATAAGCTTTGAGTAGTAATAATAAGAGAGTTAAGTGATGCAAGCTATATCATTTAATATTTACATATAACGTACGTAGGTAAAAGATTTTAGTTTGAGTTTGGCTCAATTGTAATATATGCCTGTTAAATTAAAGATTTAGGAAATCCGGCTCAATTTCGTACTTAGACAGCTATAAATAATGAATATTCTGGAATAGATAGATATATATAGTTACCTGTGATAGCATTGTTTAAACATCATCAACAGTAGTCAGTAGCTATCCGATGAATATTCTGGGAACTTAGACTGCAATTTGTGCTTGATGGCTGGGTCCTCCCATTCCAAATTGTCCCACCACCTATTTTCTACAAAAAATTCCTATGGCAGTGTTGGAATCAAAGGGCAACTTCTTCAGATTTTGACAATTTTCTATCACTAAAATTCTTAGGAAGCAAAACTCAAAGCTCTATTGTGGATGCTCTTAAGCTTTGGGAGATCATAGAGCTTCAAATCCACAAGAGATGAGAATACATTTTGATCCTCCACAACCTCTGTTTCTTCCTCATTATCTGCCTTAATCACTTCTTCTAAAGACTCGCAATCCATAATATAGAGAAGTTGAAGGATTGGAGCATACTTGATCCATGTCAAATCAATTATTGCATGGCAATAACAAAGAAACACTTCTCGAAGCAAGCTCAAACGGCATGTGTAATCAAAGGCACGAGAGACTGATAATAATGGCATGTCATCATTTGGGGAAGCCTCTGTTTCTTCAAGTTCTTCAAGATGAAGGTAGGACAAACAAGTTTGCAACTTGGATGACTCAAATAATTTCATAAGCCCATCCATACTATGTATTTCTATCCATAGTTCCTCCAGGTGTTGCAAGGACTCCAACTTCTCTAGCAATTCTCTCTCTTCTTCATTCGCAACACTTTCTCCTCGTTGATGAAATCTGAAAACTCTTAGTTCTTCAAGGCTTTCTATCACTTCAACCAGAATACTTGCTACATTATCACCACTAACTTCCAAAACCAAAGACAAATGCTTCAATTTTCTCAAGTTCTTCAACACCATCAAAAATTCTGACTTCAACATTCTTCCGTACAAATAAAGATACTCTAAGTGAACCAAACAACCGATTCCATTAAGTACTGGTTCTCTAGAGCCACATGACAAATGCAACACTTTCAATCTGCTCATAAAATTGAAATTTGACAACTGTAATGTTTCTTCAGCTACTATATCTTTAACTCCAAATACAAGGGTTGTGAGATTCGGACAACTTGCAGCAGGAACAAACAACAATTCGTCACAATTTATTCTTGAAACCCTCTCAACCACTTCACACGTTTCAGCATCACATTGGGACAATCTTGAACCTCCTTGTACTAGAATCCTTTTTGTGTCTTCGTCTTGATCCCGCGCTAACCACAGTGCCATGTCGCGAATCATATCATGCATTTTTACCACATGTTCAAAACATGTATCATTTTTACCATTCTCCAGCAAGCATGAACGTTTTAACGTCTCAATTACAAGTTCACCATGATTATCCATATTTTCTACACTTTTAGTTGCATCTTTACCAAGAAATGTTGGATTATTTTTTAATAATCCCTAAAGTGTCCCATGTGACTAATTATGGGCCATGTCTATTAGTGAAAGGCCCAAACTTGATGGTAGTGGGGCTAAAGGTATTAGACATGTTAGGGTTAGAGACCCTTCCATCTACCTTCAGAAAATAGAAAGCAGCCATCACATTTTTAAAAGAAGTGGATAAGGGTTAGGGTTTCTCCACCATTAGAGAAACACTCAAGGAAGAAGGGTAGAGGGAAAGAAATAACTTCAAGGTTTGAAAGCTATAGATCAAGGTACACACATTCATCTACTCTTTAAGTTCTTGAGTATTAAAGCTTCATCTTACAAGAAAACCCTCCCATATCCATTTCTCAATGAGATCGCCATAAACATTAATCTCATAATCTTCTGGGTATAAAGCGCAATACAAAAAACATTTTTTATATATTTCATTTGGTAGTCGATCATAGCTAAATTTCAGTACAGAGAACACTCCCGTCTCCAAACCTAAATCTGCCCATGAAGTACTTGTTAAGCTATCCTTTGAGTGCTTCCATGCTTGCAAGCTCTTCACACCAGCCATGGCGCTACCCACCACAATTAACGCAAGTGGAAGCCCTTGACATTTCACTGCCATATCCCTTGCTAGCCTTGGGACTTCAGGATGCGATTGTAGAGTTTCTTCACCTACTTTCAAGCAAAATAACTCAAATGCTTCCTTTTCTGTTAGGCATTCTACTTTGAACTTTCGTTGAGTTTGCATTTTGTATAGTACCTTAGATTGAAAATTTGTTTCATCTGGATTTGGAACTCCCATCATTTCTAAGTCCACTTTCTCCCAAATGTCATCCAATAATAGAACAAATTTCTTTAGTTTTAAAACACCATAAATCTTTGAGATTTTTTCTTCTTGGGTGTTACATTTACCCCGAGTGTCATCTTTAATCCCTACCTTCTTTCTGATGTTGTCCATAATACTATCATAGTTGAGGTCTTTGGATACCACAACCAACAACACAACATCAAACTTTGGCTTTCTATTCTCAAACTCATTGTTAATTCTCTTCAAAAGTGTGGTCTTTCCAGCCCCACCCATCCCATATAAACCAATGACACCAACATCCTTTTCTTCAATGCTTCTCCATACTTTTTCAAGCATCAAATCCAACCCCACGGTCTTACCAACGGGCATCGTATTTATTGACCTGGTTGGAAGCTTGTGAGCAATTTCATCATTTTTACAGTAAGTCGTCTTCCCCATATCTATTAGTTCATCCACATCCTTGAGGAACTTAGCAATAGTTTTCCCTAACTTGTAGCTTGACACACAATTCTGTGGACAACATCCAGATATGCATTTGTTTTGAATCTCTAGTGCTCCTCGATCCAAAGTATCTTGTATTTCCTGTGGGTTTTAGAACATTAATTAGTAGCCTGAGACTAGTTTTTTTTTTCTTTTTTGAGTACACTAACAACTCAATCTCAGAAAGATCAGAGTTGGCAACTCAGTTTTTAAAAAATTGAAATGCATAATTTAATCTTTGAAAGAACTAAATAATACACTTGTTAGTGTCATTTTCATGGATTGAATTTCTTTCAGAGATGAACGAGCAAGGTTGCAAATTGCGGTCGTAATATTGATGATGCGATGGTGGCCGCAACCCGCATCAGACTGCAACGATGCACCCACAACGATCGTAACCTATATTGCAACACCCACAACAATGCAACCGCATCTACAATTTGCAACTTGCTAACGAGTATACCGTTTAGTTCTTTTTTGATTGAATTGTGTATTTCAATCTTTTGAGAACTAAATTGTCAATTGGTGAACTAAATTGTTCATTTTCTTTCTTTTCTTATACTTTGTTCTTCGACATCTTAATTAAGCTTAATTTCAATGGTGGAATATAATTTTGTTTTATTTTAATTAAATGCTATGTTGAGAGGAACATGCATGAATGACTTCACATTCTCTATTCTCATATTTGAGCTTTGTGAGTCAAATATATGTGAACTTAATTAATGCATAATGCATTGTTGAAGATTGTTTGCTCTAGGGAGAAAGTTTTTGTAAAATCAATAGAGGCTTAAGCATCCTGATCCTACTATATATTGAAGTGTATATTAATGTATTTCCGGTTAAAGGTGTGGATAGTTCGTCGATGGCGAACACCATTGCAAAGAACCACTGTGTAGAACTCCATCGACGAACTATCCACACCTTTGCATCTTGTGTGTGATGAAAGAGAAAGGGCTCATTTGATATATTTAAGCCCCATTTTATTTTTTTTATTTCATCCCGATCCCTATTACAAAAGGGAAAGCCTTAACACAAAAGAAACATTTTTGGGTTTGAGTTTGGATGGATTTTAAGTTTTTTAAATAAAATTATTATTATATCCTTGCTTGTGTGGCACTTAACGGATCAATTTAACAGAATTCTAACATAAGGGTGCTAATTGCACGTAATTAAAAACTCAAGGGTCTTATTTGCACAAATTAAAAATTCGGGGGTGTTATGTACACCAAGCCTAAAACTCCAGGAGTTTTTGTACATTTTAGCCTGAACTTTTTTATAATATTGTTTTCTTAGAATTTGTTTGAAGGAATAAATGCAAAGGAAATTTCTTATTTCCTTGTATACTAGTACAAATATTAATTAGAGAGTTATTAATTACAAGAGCTTGAAAATTTTAGTACGAATTTTTATATCTCTTATCCTAGTTAGTTTTAAACAAAAAGTCATACAACATATTCAAAAGAAATTAACATATTATTTGGCCCTTAAATTTATACTAAATCAATAAATTAAACTCTAAATAAATGAAATATTCGACTCAATCACTAAAATATTGCAAGCGTCAACCAATCAATCATTGAGTCAAATTTAGGAATAAAAAAATGATAAATTTAGAGATCAAAACATATAAATTCAGTACAAATTTAGAGATCAAAACTAAATATACAAAATTTGTTCAAATTCAAGGACTTGTCACATGGATCAAATTATTAATAATTGAAATATTTCAATTTTAAGTGTCAAATCATATATTTGAATTATTCAAATGTTGATTCATGGACTCGGTGAGAATTCAATGACAAAATAATAAATTTTTTTTTGTATTTAAATATTAATAAGTACCAAAACTTAAACATTTAACGGAACATCTCTATGTGGAAATTCTAACTTAAAACTTAAAAGTAATAATTTCATGCTTCTGAAAATAATAAAATCATTATATATATTGAATAGAATAGATCACAAAAGGTACTTTATTAAAATCATTATATTGATTTTTTTTTATGGAATCATTATATTGAACTTGGAGAAACAAGAGAGGATGAATCTCTATGTATTGTATATTTCTATATATGTTAAAATTAAACACTAATTAATAATTAAAAATAGAAAAAGAAAATTTAAAAGAAAAAAAGGAGAAGAATATAGAGTTTAGGCAAACGGTGAGAATATTAAGTAGTAGTACCTTTTGAATGGTTTCAATTCGATCGAACCAACCTTGGACTTGTTGACTCCTTTTCATCTCTGCAGCATTCTCAGCTTCTTCAATTTTGGCTTCTACATCTGCTTTCATGGCTTTAAGATTACTCCATTTATGTCCGAGAGACTCAACACTGTCTTCCAAATCAAAGACATAATTAGCTTCGTCTTTGTAGCGACCATGTTGGGGCTACAAGAGAAAATAAGAAAATAATAGACAAAAAATAAAAATATTAGTAAAGACGGACTGCGTGGTATTTGGCCGAGGCACGGATATCTCGCTTTCTTTAAGGTAATTCACGCCCTCCACGGGTAGAAACTTTGTCTATAACCCCGGTGTAGTGGTACACGGACGCGTCACCCCCAGGATACAACGGCCAAATACTCGCCTTTTTGAGTCTACAACTTCTACACAAAGAAGTAGACAGGACTCTACTCCCACACTTTTTCTCTACCCAAAGACTCAAGTATTTTGCTCTCACTTTCACACTTAGTATATGGTTTTTTTTTCCCCACACTAAAAACTCCAACACTCATACATATATATATATTGCAAACCAACACACTCGTTTCTTTCAAAATCTGCCGTTGGAAACATTAAAGGCACGTTACAACAAGTTTAATGACTGAAACGGTGCATAATTGCATAATTCCATAATAGCATAACGTACATAATTCAAAAGGGTTTAATATGTAATTAAAGTTTCGGTTATATATTTTATAATAATTTATAATAAAAACCAACAGACCACACACATACTTGGTCACCCCCCATATTATATTTCCATCAATTTATCCACACACATACTTCTTTTCTGATCTTTCTCAATATTGCTTACTAGCTTTGTGAGTATTGACACCTTTGTAAACACAAGCAAAGTTTAATTAAGAGACACGATTTATATATAGAACATCATTAATTAATACCTATACCCCCGTTTGATCACATGATATTGCATCTATATATGTTTAGGTCAACCCTCACTTATGCCCTTACCTCTTTTAATTATGAGATCTAGTTAATTAGACGAAAATCCTATTTTGATTATGTGATGTCATTAAAAGCAAATATTACTTACGTCATATATAGTTAATGATAGACTTGATGAATGACAGCTTTAATTAAATTTATTTAGTGTTTAATAAATATTTTTTTTGGTGAGCAAACCCCCTTTTTGGTCTCTCAATTGTTACTGAGTCGAGGAATCGGTCCCTCAATTGTGGGAAACTACAACTCAGTCCCTCAATTGTACAATCCCGTTTANTAGTTCCCGTTTTCACTTGGGAAGAAGTGAAGGAGGCTAGCACCTAGGCATCTGCCAAACTGCTCGTGTGGATTACTGGTAGAGGAAGGACACTCTGTGGACTTCTCAAATTCGCGAATACGATAAGTCACCGATCAAATCTAGGTAAACATCCTCTCTAATCTGGTATAAACATAGTTAGTGGATCCTGGAAGGAATCACAGAGTTGGCTTTTAGTTTTAATTACGTTTTAGTCCAAAAATTTTTAATTTCTTCCGCTGCGCTCCCTCTGTGATTTCCCAACACTACTAACCAATCAGAAGAAACTTTAAAATATGCTGTGAGGACGGCAATATGTAGTTTTTTTGGAGATGTCTCTCCTGTCCATCAAATCCAAACCATCCATGAGATCTAATAGCCTATTTTACGCCACGTGTCATATATACTTTTTTTTCTGAAATTGTAGCTAATTTTTTTCACTCTAGATCCTTTACCTGTAATTCATGAGTTAATTCGACATCCTTGCAATTGTTTATCGTCGCCGCCGCTGTGCATCACCGTTGTTTCCGGCTTTTCACGTCTTCGTCTATATATATCTATCTATCTCTGTTTCTGCTTTTCTATTGCATTCATTCAAAAAGCCCTTTCGATTATTGTTACTAAAGTTTGGATTTTTGGTTCTTTTTCTCAACATTTGTCTCTTACTCTTCGTGGAAACCCCAAGATTGAAGACTGTTGTAAATTTTTTTGTTCGCTATTTCATCAATGTTCTGTTTGTCCTGGAGGCTCATATCTAACTAAAGCTCTTCCCTCTTTTTAATTAATTGATTTGATTGATTTGATGAACCATTTGAACCCTATTCCTAAATTGGCCAACTATAAAATGATGCAGGAGAAAATGATGTCTTGCTGTATTATCAAAAAAAATATAATGTCTTGCTGGGCTGTACCACGAGGCAACCAGCTCATTACACTAATTTCTTAATTAGTTGGGACCAAATTGCATGAAACAAGGAATTAATGTACCAATTGACTTAAAGACTACAATAGTTAGCTCACATAAAAAAAATAAAGTTAAAGGGTCATTTTAGTCCTAAATATATGCTTTAATGTTTACTTTGGTCCTTTTATATTTCAAAATATTCAAATTGGTCTTAAATATTGGCAAAATGTTTCACTTTGGTCCCAAACTATTGAATATGGTCATATTTCTCTCATTTCAAATTTGAATGTGACGAGTTCAGAGTTACGTATTGTTTCCAAAGAGTACTTTCTCTATTCAATTGGGACTGTCAACAAATGAGATCAAATCACTCTTGAAAGTAAAATGTTCATTACTTCATTTCACGATCAAACAACACAAAATTGATCATATCTCTATCGTTTCAAATTCGAATGCGATGGATTCAGAGTTACAAGTTACTCTTAACAAGTCCTTTGAACTTGAATTGAGAGAAGAGAGAAACATATATGACCAAATTCAATAATTTGGGACCAAAATGAAACAATTTGTCAATATTTAGGATTAATTTAAACTTTTTGAAATATAAAAGGCCAGAATGAATATTAAGATATATATTTAGGATCAAAATAATCCTTTAACCAAATTAAAAGATAATAAATAAACAAATAAAAAAAACTGAGTCAATGGAAAACGTGTGAGGACTCAAGATGGTTCCATATTGGCATGCAGAAAGTCTATCACATGATGAGCTGATCATGATCGAGTCGTTCTTTAAAGTCATCAGTATAGACTATAGACTATAGAATAATTAGTTAAGTATTGATGATTTTGATACGAGGAAATTTATTTGTTAGTTTTTGAATTTATATTCTTAAAGAGTACAAATAAATAATTTGACCTTTAAATAACAATAAAAAATGTGAACTAGTTAGTTTCTCAAGACATCGAGCAGACAACAGTGTCATCATCACCATGAACGTGGTGTTGTGACTTGTGAGCAAAAAAGTGTCTGTTGCATAAAACATACTGTTCAATTTTGTTAGTGATTCCAGCAATGTCATAAATATATAAATAAAAAATATAATAAATTTATTAAAAATAATTTATATTAATAAACATAATCATAAAATTTATTTAATAATAACACATACTTGTAAATCTATATTTTCATTATTTTACACAAACAAAATATAGAAAAGTCACTATAAATTAATAAATGTGAAAAAAATGAATTTTTTTATTTTAATAAATTTGCAAGGTTTCACTTTTTTTTTACATTGGCTCATACACCCAATAAAAAAACACAAAAAAAAATTATTTTTAAAAAAAATAAAAGTGACCTACTTAACTCGATCCAAAGCAGTTAAATAGTTTAAACCAAACCATTTTCACTCTTGAATCTCGGTCGAACTCGTTCGACCATCAAGTCTAATTTTCATAACCTAGATTGTAGTATAGGAGTGTTTATTTTTTTTGACAAAAGACCTGTTGATGCCCCTAATGTTTGAAATCAATTTCAGTTATGCCTCCAACGTTTGTTTTGTGTTAGTTATGCCCCTAATGTTTCACATTGTTATCAATTATACCCTAACATCAAATTTTTTTTGCCAAAGTCCTATTTTAATCCCTCAGCTCAAATCCTTCATTCACACCACCACCACCACCGCCGCCGCCGCCACCACCGTCAGTAGCAGCACCACCACCACCGCCGCCACCGCCTAGCTTTTTTGGCGAGGTTCGTCTTCTCTGACAAACTTTTCGGCGAGATTCACGACAACTCCAACGACTACGAAAACTCTTAATTCAAGGTTTTTTTACCTCCTGAGTTTAATGACAACCTCCATTTTGCGAAAAAATGACCGGCAAGCCGCTGAACAATTACACAATCGTCGAAAATCATATTTCCAATCATTTGTTCGCAAAATACAGGCCGTCATTAAACTCAAGAGGTAAAAACCCTTGGATTAGGAGTTTTCGTAGTCGTCAAGGCTCGGCGACGACGGCGGTAGTGTCGCTGCTACTGACGGTGGTGGTGGTGGTGGTGCCTGAGAAACCAAAACAGAACTTTGAGCAAACTTGAGTGACCAAAATAAGAATTTGACTTCAAAAAAATGAAGTTAGGCTATAATTGACAGCAATGTGAAACGTTGGGGGCATAACTAACACAAAACAAACATGTGGGGCATAATGGAAACTGACCCCAAAGTTAAAAGCACCAACAGATCTTTTGCCTTTTTTTTTGTAGTAGTATAGGAGAAATTGAACTAAAGAAGTATAAGAATAGAAGAGATGAAAAAATACCTAGATGTTAAAACTTTTTATTTAAATGATTCTTCTTCAATTTCTAAAAAATCTCGGGGGCAAATTGATTTTTTTTATATTGGGATTTTTTAAACATTTTAAGCCCAAAGTCTTTTTGTAAAAGTTGCCTATTCGGTTTATTGGGCTCAGGTCCATTAAGAAATTATCCAGCCCAAGATTGGATTTTATTTCTCTCATAACAACTGAAAATTTTTTGAGTGTCAATGCACTTTCTCTTTCTGGCTCCTGTACGAAGCTAACCATTTTAGGCTAGACACTCACTGCCTCACTTTCATATGCTTTATACTTTTACCTAATGATATGCCAAATATGCAGCCAAGTTGCAACAAATTTTTTTTTTTTGCCTGAAGTTGCAACAAATTAATGGCGTACAAAGAGGTTGTCAGTTGTCACAAACAAAAATGGTGGAATATTTATTTTAGAGTAAATTACACATGAGGTCATTGTGGTTTTGGGTATTTTGAGATCGAATCTATGTGATTTGAAAAGTTGTAATTTGAGGATTGAGGTTTGCTCTATTAGCAGAAAAGGACTCCACGTCCAAAATTGAACAGAAATTTGGGCTAAAATACCATTTTAAGACCCAAACTATTAATTTTTTATGCATTTGACTCTTTGTTTCTATGAGAGATGGACTTTGACGCAAAATCAGAAATTTTTCGTGGACTTTGACTTTGACTATTGAAAAATTTTCTGATTTGACAGAATTCAATGGATCCTCTTGCAATTATATTCAACCTTTTTTTCAATAGCTAAAGTAAAAAGAAAATTTTCTGTTTTTGCATCAAAATCTTTCTCTCATAGAAATAAGGAATCAAATGCATAAAAATTTAATAGTTAGGGTCTTAAAATGGTATTTTAGCACAAATTTTCGTTAAATTTTTTACGAAGGATCCTTTTTCTTCTAACGGACATTGATAATGAGTGAAGTTGGCTAGAGGAGAAGAAAAGAAATGATAATGTTTTTTTTTAAATAATAATGCTTTTGAGTATCAAAGTTGTTAGATCTTTTGAAAAGGTTATTATAAGGTTAATAATACTATTGATCATCATTACATAATGTTAAATAGTTTATTTTTAATACACTACTCACGTGAAACAAGGGACAACTTTGATATATTAAAAATATAAAAGTTCTTAAAAAAAGAAAAAAGACAATACAATAATTAAGACACCTTGCACTCAATGTGATTTTATGAGATCTAACGTTCTTCATTATTACATTAAGTTGGATGATCAGTTTATAACAAACAATCACGTGAAATATCTAGTATATGGACAATTTAAAATTAAGATTATGATAGAAGTCAACTTATAATTAATGTGAGATCACGTGGTCTAAAGACTTGACTGTCGTTACATGAAGATAAAAATCAATTTGTAACGAGTATTCACATGAAACATTGAACTATAAAATACATACTTAAATATTGAATGAAAATAAATTCACCTTATAATCAATGTGATTATGATCAAGTATAGACAAAACACCAAGATTACACCAAGTACTCATGATATAGATTCAAGTACTCAAATTACCTTTACATATAGCATCAAGAATATATGAGAGCTATAATACTCTCTAGACCAAAATTTAGAAGATGGGGAGACTCAAATTGTAGGTATGATCTTCTTTCTGTTAAATGCTTTTTTTTTTTGAAACACCTTAATTTCCAATATTTAGTTTGATAAAAAAGAAACATGATAATAATATTAACATCTAGAAAGTCGTATAAAATGTTTCATAATAATCATTATAACTAATTTTAGAAAATTTTATTTTCATCCAAATTAATTTAAATTATTATTATTATTATTCTAGTTTTGAAAGTAAATTAACCTTATAATATTTTATAAAAGTTTGTTAAAATAATTATATTTTTGTTATATTATAAGAATAAAATAGTAAAAAACATGTTGTGAATATATTCCTTTATTAAATTATCATATATCAAATGATTTTCTTATGTCAAATTATTGATATTAAATAATTAATTACTGTATTTCATTAATTATACATGTTTCTTATTTATGTAAAATTAATATGTATATAAACTTTTATTTATAATATGTGATTATATTTAATAAAAAATTATAACTTTTATGATATTCTATTGGTTGTCATTTTATATATAATATTTTTATTAAAATATTCAAGAGTTTCACAAAAATCTATCATCTTAATTACTAACTCAGTACCATTCATTCTCCACATTTTTCTCCCTTAAAATCTCTCATCATAGTAGTCATTTTTTCCTCAAATGTTTATTTTTGACTCATTCACATATTCAATACTTTTTTTACTTTCTAATTTATTAATTAAAATAAATGGAAAATAGCTTTATAAATCACTCACATAAAATCATTTTATTGATTTTGTTTGATTTAGCTTAATTTGATTAAGCAAAATGACTTCAATAAACAACTTAACTAAAAAAATATTTAAAATAATCCAAAGTGTTTAACAAAAACATTCTTATCCTCATTCAATCCAAGTTCTACCGTTTATAGAAAAACACTTGACATTATTTTAATATTTCTTCTCTTTCTATTTTTATTGACAAGAGTGAGGAAAGAGTGAGAGAGGGAAGAAAGAGAGAGAGAAGAGAAAGAGAAAATAATGCCGTGCATTTCTTTTTTAACCATAAAATTTGGCAAAAGTACCTATTTCGTCCTCAAATTTTACATCTGTTGTTAATTTTATCTTTAATTTATTTACTATCAATTTTGTCCCTAATCTTTTACATTTTGGTCAATTTTATCCTTTGCTCTTACTTTAGCCAAGTATTAACGACATAATCTATGTGTCTAACGATATATAATGTAAAATTGATAGAAAAAGAAACTCAAATCCCAACTCAGATTGGAAAAAAAGATGTAGTCTGTCGTTAATTTATTAAAAAAAGTTAGTCGAAGGATAAAATTGACGAAAATGTGAAAGATTAGGGACGAAATTGACAGCAAAAAAAAATTGAGGACGAAATTGACAGTTAATGTAAAGTTTGGGAATGAAATTAATACTTTTGCTATAAAATTTTGACAGAATAATAAGGACTAACGATGAAAAATGTAAAAATTTGACCAAAAAAAATGAAAGATGTAAAAAGTTCAAAGGATTAAAATGTAATAGAAAATATTATACAGACCAAAACGGAGTTCATGTTATATTATTGAGGACTAATATGGTTTTTTCACTTTCCTAAAAAACAAATGTACTAAACTCGGCCATAAATAAACACTTTTTCCTCAGTAGTCTACTAAAGTACAACCAGCGAAGTCACAAACCCCTGAACCAGTGTTTCTTGTTCTAGTAGTTCAGAACAAACAGCGAATCTAGTAGTAGTTCTCTTGTTTATCATCATCATTCTTGATTTTTTGTTCCATTGCCTTCTAAACTCTCTTTTATAATCTTGAACAGCCTTAGCTTCTTCTTCTTGTTGTTGTTTATCATCATCAATCTTGATTTTTGGTTTTTCCGACGGACATTGATCGGACGATCACTATCTAGTAGCACAAAATTCACCAAAGCATTATTAAGCCATCATCGTTCTTCTAAATTTGAACATGGGTTCGCCGGAGGACGACGGTGGTAAATGTCTCAAGCGAAAATTAGGCGAAATAAACTCTGACCCCAACACACATGAAGATGGTCTCATCACTCCAGAATCGCTATCTTCCGTCAAACGACAGCACATTAACCCTAGAAAGTAATTTATTTACTTATTTATTTATTGGTCAAATTGCACTTTTGGACCCATAACCTTTGCTCAGGTCTCAATTTGGTCCTATAACTTTTTTTTTTTCAACTTTAGTCTTATATCTTTTGCTCAAACTGTAGATTTAGTCCCGTGTTACTTTTGGTACCATATTTTTGATCAAGTTGCATAATTGATCTCATATGTCTACAAAATTTATTTTCTCCCTTCCTTTCTCTTTGAGCAGAGTGGTCATTGAAATACTTTTAGTCTCGTAACTTTTGCCTAGGTCTCAATTTGGTCCCATAACTTTTTTTTGTTGTACTTTTAGTCCTATATCTATTTTTGGTCCTATATCTTTTGGTTAGGTTGCAGAATTTGTCACGTATCTTTGTAAAAAGTTCCATCGTCACTTCATCTGACCCAAAGATACTGACTAATTTTGCACTTGACTCAAAGTTGTTTAACTAATTCTACAACCTAACCCAAAGATATGAAACCAAAAGTGCAATACGGGACCAAATTTACTACATGAGCAAAAGATATGAACCAAAAATGCAACAAAAAAAGTTATAGGACTAAATTGAGACCTGAGCAAAAGTTATGAGACCAAAAGTGCACTTTGGCCTTATTTATTTTCTCCCTTCCTTTCTCTCTGAGCAGAGAGGTCATTGAAATTGTGCATCTCTTTCCTTTCTCTCTGAGTAGAGAGGTCATTTGAAATTGTGCATCTTTTTTTTGTCTGATCACGTTTTATGGGTTTTCTTTTTTTGGATGTAGGTATCAATTAGAAGTGTTTGAAGTTGCTAGGGGGAAGAATACTATAGCAGTGTTAGATACAGGTTCTGGGAAGACATTGATAGCTGTAATGCTCATCAATGACATTGGCCAAACTATCAAGTGCAGTGGAGTGAAGAAGTTGATTATTTTCTTAGCTCCCACTGTTCATCTTGTCAATCAGGTCGCTTTCCAATTGTTTGCACTAGCTTTCTTTCACTTTGTGGCTTTAAACTTAAGTTTATTGTGAAGTCCTTATTTAGCATTGCAATTTCGGCATATAGGAATTGAGAATTTTCTCTCTTTTGTTACTGCCTTACTGGTCCTGCCGACTGAAGTCAATGGCTGGTTGTGAAGCACATATTGGAATCTTTGAAAATTTCATCAAGATTTATGGATATTTGCTTGTCTTAATTTTTTCCTTCTATTAGAATTACTATATATATATATACATATATGCTGTCCTATGATGTAATTTCAAGAATTGAGCATGTCGATGTATCTGTGACCGGTGTCCGTATTAGTATCAATGCCTGGTTCAGTGGCAGCCTGGCAGGTTAGAAGTTATAACTAAACTGGTTTTGTGCTTTAACTTTGCAGCAATTTGAGATTATAAAAAATCTTACGAATTTCGAAGTTGGGGAATACTATGGGGCTAAAGGAGTTGATACGTGGAATTTGAAAAGCTGGGAGAAGGAGATCAGTGACCATGACGTAGGTTTGGTGGTTAAACTGCTATTGCTATCTCACATATTTTCATTAGAAAGTTTCTTTATGCTTCTTTAGCTTTTGTTTGATTTCATTTTCATTGATTTCTGCTGTACTAGCAGGTTCTTGATCTGGCACCATTTAATTTTAGAGCTTATTAAACATGTTCTAATTGCTAACATATTTTCAGTGTTCACTCAAAAATCATGTCATGACACATGTGGAATCCCGAGCAATGAAAACTTTTAAGAACCTGGAGACTTTTTCGTTACCTCTGTCTTTGTAAACTAATTTATCCTAACTCAGTATTACTGAGTTTATAACATTTTTGAAAAGATTCGAACTTTCATGTATAAGGGGTGTCCTTAGAGTAATACTATCTTTCTGCCTTATAGGTACTAATTATGACACCCCAGATTCTTTTGGATGCCTTGAGAAAGGCTTTCCTAAGAATAGAAACAGTCTGCTTATTAATTGTTGATGAATGCCACAGAGCAACTGGAAATCATCCCTATGCAAAAATAATGAAGGTGCGAGCTCGTTTTTCTCTTCACCCCATGTTTCATGTTATTGTGTTTTTCTTCCCTACTGGCTATATTTCCCCTTTAGAGAACTAATAAAGATATACAAAAAGGCAAAATGCTTATTTTCTTCTACTGGTGAAGGAATTCTACCACACAGCTACTGAAAAGCCAAAGATCTTTGGAATGACAGCATCACCAGTAATTAAAAAAGGTAACTACTTCATGAGCTGAGTTGTCACTAGCAACCAAAAGTAAATAAAAATACTTAGTAAAAGCATATTATGTGTTACTTTGTTCTAGGTGTTTCCTCTAAATTAGATTGCAGGGGTCAAACATCAGAGCTTGAAAACCTTTTGGACTCTGAGGTACTTGTAACTTTTATATGTTTGAATATTGACTTAGTTTATTTTTTCTGTGGATTTATGTGGAATGAATGTGCTTATGTAGATATATACAATTGAAGATAGGACAGAGATGGATGTTTATATCCCTTCTGCCAATGAGAGCTGTAGATATTATGATCAAGCACAGGTTCCTGCTATGGGTTTGATTCCAAAGATTGAAGCCTTGTGGTCTGAGGTAGTTTGCATCATGTTTTAAATATGTTGATGTACAAAATCTATCCTATAAAGCATGGACACATATATATTCAGGCATGTCACATTTATACAACATTGATGCCAATATGACTTATTGTGAACACATGGACAAACATGCCCGAAACAACAAACATCAACTTTTGGGAAACATGCTGAGTGTGGCCTGTACTTGAGCTGAACCTGGCTCAATTGTCGATGACCAGAAAAAGAGAAGAGACCCCAAAAACAAGTAAAATGAAGGCCTAGAGGAGAAACCAGTTTGAAGAAGAAATAAAAATTCCTTTCCATTTGTTTTTGTTGTACATGAGTGACTTGAATGTGTGTGTGTGTACGCGTGCCTGCTGTGTTGTGTCATGTTCTATTTTTTATGGAATCTAATGTATCAACAAGTTAGTATCCATGTTGTGTCCCTAGCGATTGTGTCAGTGACTTAGTGTCTATGCTTCATAGTGTGTACCTTTATCTCCATTTTTTATAAGCATCATATTCTTTTTGCATACAATACCAAACTAAATTCTTGTGTTTGGACTTTGTACAGTGTGATGCTTTGTTGTTAGAATTAGAAAGGTCAGCACAAAGGAACTACAACAATGTGGATCATAAATTTAAGGCCTTGCATAAGCGGATATCCAATGAACTTGCAAAGTTCTTGTATTGCCTTGAGCATCTTGGTCTCCTATGTGCTTATGAGGTATTCATCTTACCCTGAGACGTAAGAATATTTTGCCTTAAAGAAAAGGAATCTGGAAAAATGATATCTTTTTTACTTTACATTGAATAAAGCATTCGTAATTTTTAACATTCTTAATCAAGGGTTATTTTGGACATGAAATTCATCAAAATGATGCAATGCAGGATTTTGACTTCACAAAACTGATGATTTTGGTCTATTCTGAAATTGTGATACATAGTGTTATACATGAAAAGTTTAACTTTACTATTTTTTGGCTCTTATGGCTGGTTTGAATCAGTTTTATCATTGACTCTCTTGGGTTAGGGTAATTATTCCTGAATAACCATATATTTATATATATATATATATATACATGCTGATGGACCCAATATCACCAATTCATCTTAATGAACGCCTAAGGAGGTACACGAGGGTGGAAAAAGAATGGAGGTCAATTCTAAAAGAGAAGAAAGGGAAAGTTTAGGAATCGGACCGGAAACCGGCCCCGATTCAAGATGTTGGACCGTCTTGCATTCAAACCGAACTTAACCCGATTCGGGCCGCGGGTTTATGAATGACTTAGTGACCCAGCAGCCTGTTGAACTGTCTCCAACTCCAAACTTGTGAGCTGCTGTTCTGCGAATTTTCTTCAAAATGGAAGAATGAGGAATTGAGCCCATGCTGTGAGGAGAGGAGCTCATGCTTCTTACCAATTATCATCCATGCGAGCTGATTGCCTTTGATATTATATGTTGTTATCTTTTACTTATTAGTTATAAAATGGAAAGGATTTTAGCAACTTGTGGACTTCTGTGAATATTTTCTTTCTCTTCTTTGTTAGAGTACTGAATCCTATCTTGCAGTTGTATATGGTGGGATGGTGTTCTGTTTTGGAATTGAATAAAATACATAGCTGTAGAGGGTCATTCTTTTATTGCCAGAACTGTAGAGGGTCCATTACATGCACATAAATGTGAATATTATTAATTAGATTCCATATATAATGTTTTTGGTTATGGTTTTCTCTTTTCTGCAAGTGTATATATATATATATATATATGCATGTACACACACGCATGCTTGTCCACTTATAATCTGCCTATGATTCTATAGGCTGTCAAAGAATGCCTTCAGAATTTCCCCAACTTAGAGGAAGGGCGTGAAGTTTACAGAAAAGGTTCTTGGCATTGTAAACTTTTCCTTGAAAAAGTGATGCAAACAATTGGAGAATCTCTTTTTATGGGTAGGCTCTTTGGAACAATTCATTTATTTAGTTTCCAGTATGGGCCATTAGAAACTCCATGCTCTTTGATTTGTTCATATCTATCACAAGCAAACCTGATAAACTCTCTTCTGAAATTTCCTGGTTTTTTTTCTTATGTTTAACAAGGTATTACATTAATAATGATGTTCACTTACAGTTCTCTGTAGAGAATATGTGAGGTTTGCATTATATCATTGGTATAAGTTTTAAGCTTCCTTCTTGTTTTATTTTACTGCTATTTAAAACTTTTTTTTCATTTCCGGTCCTTTTTTATTCTACTTTCCTTTTTTGTCCTTTATATTTGTGGATAGATTTAACTCTGAAACCTGTTGCTCATGATATATCCATCCATTCTCTGTACGTTTCTATGTGTGTATCATGTATTCATTTATGTATTATGGATGTGTGTGTCAGTGTCAGTATGTTGCATGTTTATGTAGGATTTTTTTTCCCAGTGCAATTTTAATAGTCACATACATTGTCTTCGTGATGCTAATTATTCATTTTATATATTTCCACAACGTATGATACTTGTTGTGGTGTTTTTATATCTCAGGAGATGCTAAAAACATTTTTGAGGGAGAGTTCAATTATACGGAAGCATTAAATTTGGGTTACATATCACCCAAATTATATGAACTGATTCAGATTTTCCAGTCTTTTAGGTATGGAACTTTGGATCTACTTGTTGAGTACATATATTTTTTTTTTGTTAAATTTCAATACATTGATTATTAATTACGTGTTTGTAGAGAATCTAGTCAGGTGTTGTGCCTTATTTTTGTTGAGAGAATAGTTGCTGCTAAGATGATTGAAAGGTTTGTAAAGACAGTTTCCCAGTTATCTCATTTTACAGTTTCATATTTAACTGGAAGCAATACATCAAATGATTCCCTGCAACCAAAGAGGCAGAAGGAGACGCTGGATTCTTTTCGCTCCGGGAAGGTATTTAATCATTGCATCGATTGAGTCAAATTGTCATTAGTGTTGGTCTTTTGAAGTTTGAAATATTATAATAAATTATTAATCCCTTTTATTTAGGTCAATCTATTATTTACTACTGATGTGATTGAGGAAGGAATTCATGTCCCAAATTGCTCTTGCGTGATACGATTCGACCTACCCAAAACGGTTCGTAGTTATGTCCAATCGAGAGGGCGGGCTAGGCAGGCCAACTCCCAGTTTATTATGATGTTGGAAAGGTGAGGATCTTCAGGTTTTGTCTCCTTCGAGACATCAATTCAGAATCTTTTGGATGTTGGAGGCTTTTAATTTGTGAAATCTTCAAGTATATATATGCTTAATATGGATTATTTTACTAATTCTTTTATTTTCAGGGGAAATTGGAAGCAAAGAAACCAAATGTTTGACATAATCAAGAGCGAACGTTTCATGACTGATGCATCTATTAATAGAGGCATTGACACTTTCTGTTTAAAGCCTTGTAGAATAGAAGAACCAATAGCATACACTGTTGATTCTACTGGAGCATCAATTACTCCAGATTCTAGTGTTACACTTATAAATCAATATTGCCAAAAGCTAAGAGGAGATGAGTAAGACTATTTGCTAACTTTTTTGTTTGCTTTTAACTTCTTAAGAAAACCATTGCATGCAATTATAGTTGTATTATTATATAACTTAGGTACATCAATACAAAGCCAATTTTTAAGTTTCTGGATATGGAAGGTGGTTTCAAGTGCAAATTATCATTGCCTCCAATTGCACCTGTCCAAGATATAGTGGGTCCCCTAAGCAGAAATACAAATTTGGCAAAACAGCTTGCATGTTTAGAAGCTTGTAAAGAACTCCATAAAAGGGGTGCTTTGGATAATCATCTTCAACCATTAGTTGAAGATCCTATGGAACAGGACCATCTTGTGAAAAGCAAAAAAAGGAGTTCATCAGGTGCTGCAGGTATTAATTTTGTGCTGAATAACATATTATCTTTTGTTAATAATTGTTTTGAATATATGTTTCAGATATTTTATTGTACTGTTTTAGTCTTAAAATTCTTAGAAAAATCTTGGAGTATAATAACAATCTTAGTAGTTGCAAAATTATATCCTTAAATGAGGGTGAGCCTTGGCGTAACGATAAGGTTGCTGCCCGGTGACCAAGAGGTCAAGGGTTCAAATCCCGGCTGCAAGGTAAGGCTGCGTACATCTCGACCCTCTCCAGATCCCGGAAACAGCCTCTCTATAGAGCAAGGGTAAGGTTGCAGGAGTAAGGCTGCGTACGTCTTGACCTTCTCCAGATCCCACTTAGTGGGAGCCTCGTGCACTCGGCCGCCCTTTTATAAATACAAAGCATGATATAGGTACTATATGACACAGAGATACAGAGGTACTGCCATTTTAAAAGAGGACTAAACTTATATAAGGTTCTTTGAGAGAGGGGTTACAATAATATATCACCTTGCGTGATTGGATTGATTCTCATAAGATCCTATCAAATTCAAGAATACAAATAATACTATATTATTTAATAATATAATTTTTTATTAATATAAAACAACGAGTAAACTACTAAATTGGTCCCTGAATTATTTACTCGCTGACAGATTGGCCCCTGAATTTAGGAAATTGACAAATAGGTCCCCGAATTTTTCTAACAAGTCAAATAGGTCCCCGAATTTTTCTAACATTTGTCAAATAGGTCCTTCTGTGCATGTTATTCGGGGACCTATTTGACTAAAGTTAGAAAAATTCGAGGACCTATTTGACTCGTTAGAAAAATTCGGGGACCTATTTGTCAATTTCCTAAATTCGGGGACCAATCTGTCAGCGAGCCAATAATCCAGGGACCAATTTGGTAGTTTACTCGTAAAACAACTCAAACTTTTTCTTTTTTTGTGGGTTAACGGGAATAAAACACAAAACTAGCTAGCTTTCTCCTTTCACTGTACAAACTCGGAGGTTGAGTTTTTCTCCCTCCGTAGCTCTCACCGCCACCATATAACGGTCACCCACTGCCAGATCGGCCAAACCCAGAAGTACAGTCGCCGGAGTCAACCCCACGCGCCGTCCGAGTTATCCTGCATAGCACGCGCCGATCTGAGATTACACTGCTTTCGGAGCTCCTTCTTGTCTCACCGCCGGCTTGTTTGGAAATCCCAGCCTCGCGCCGGCCAGAACCCGAATTCTGGCCACCGTATTCCTCCGCACGCGCCGCCACGCGCCGGCCAATGATCTCCTGAGTTCTTTTTTGGTTTTCTCTTCAGCTGTTTCTGCATTTTCTGTTTGTTTCTGTGTTTCTTCCCTTCTTCACTCTTTCAGTATGGGTGATTAAAAAATTTCGGAAAACAGTTTTCTTGCTCAAATTAGTCCTTGCTTGGTCGAGAGCTTTGTTATCATCAAGTTTTGGGAGCTCGTTGGGTATATTAATGGAGAAAAGGAACCTCCAACAATTTCTGAGGCCTCTTACTCTTAGTGGGATTTTGAGAACTATCTTGTTATGACATGGTTGTGTAATACAATGGAACCTTGCATCTCTAAACAATAGTTGTTGCTTGATACTGCTGAAAAAATTTGGACCTCAGCTAAACGGACCTATTCTCCCGACGGAAATGATGCTCAAATCTATGAAATCAGAACAAAAATTCGTGGTCTAAACCAAGGAGAGCTATCTGTTATTGAATATTACTCTGAATTGAGTGGATTATGGCAGGAGTTAGATTACTATCAAGATCTCCGCGCCAAATGTTATGAGGATGCTCTCTTGTTTCATAGGTTGATTGAGAAAGAACAGGTCTACGATTTTCTAGCTGGTCTAAATCTTGAATATGATCATATTCGGGTCCAAATTCTAGGAAAATCTCCATTACCCTCAGTTCAGGATGTTTGTCTTACAAGAGAGTAGACGTGGTGTCATGCTTTATCAAGCACTAGTTGAGAGGTCAGGGTTGATGGCCTCTCTTGAGCCAGCCAAAAACACCACCTCAGATAAAAATCACTTGCAATGTGATTATTTTGGCAAGCCGAGGCATACTAGGGAGAATTGTTGTAAGATTCATGGTCATCCCGAGTCTATAAATATGTATGAAACTCCATTTTCATTATATAGAAACATCATTCATCATATTTCTAGACAATAGATAATATATGACAATTTAACATACAATTAAATTAATCAAACCAACGCGGGGTTGGTCTAAATGGTAAGCGACTTAATATCACTTAAGTAAGGTTCCGAGTTTGAGACCTTGTGAATGTTGTTATCTACGTTGGGAGACTCCTTCACTATAGTTAGGTGCATGGTATGTGATTAGTTTGAGCAAAGCCCCAGAGACTAGGTGAGCAACCAAAAAAGGAAATAATAATGATAAAATTGTATTAATATTATTACTATCTATTACCAATTCATGACATTTCAAAATAGGAATAATATACAACTTGGACAACTTTATACAATTCAAGTATTATTGTTTTTATCTTTAAAGTTTATTGGACTACTCTACGGGCAAATAGAATGGAGGACCAATTAGGAAAGCTGGCAAAGGCTATAGAATTATTAGTATTAATAGTTATCCTAAATCTTAAACTTTAATTATTAAGTAACCAAAAGAAGAATGGGGGAAGACAGCCAATCAGATTTAACAAAAACAGATCAGAATAATGAACGAAACCAATAGAAGAACGGGAGCAAACAGCCAATCAAATGTAACGAAAACATATCAGAATAACGAATGAAACCAATAGAACAGGAGCAAACAGCCAATCAGATGTAACAAAAACAGACCAGAATAATGAGTGAACAAAAGCACCCATAACAAAAAAAAAGAGCAGAATAGTAGATTGGACTAACTAAGCACCCAGAACAAACGAAGAGGAGCAGAGTGAGTGATTCAAGAGCCAAGAACATTGCAGCACTGCAACAAATGAGGAGCACCAAGCACCGACAATGGGCGCTGAGTAGCCTTCAAGGTTAGTTTAGAATAGAATGAATAAGGAAAGAAATCCTCGCTCTTAACTGCAGTGTTTGCCCTTAGGATTAGGGGAACAAAAAAAGTGGTTGACATTCTGCACAGATTGGATAGGACCGCTTGATCCTCTGATTCTAACAAAAAAATTGCAATCTCACGCCGATTTAATACATTTCCAATCCAGATTATGATCTTTCAAGGGAAGTTACTATTAGATTGTGATCTTGACTGATCTTATGATCAAGATCACGATCTTAATATCCATGCTTTTATGCATTGGTTGACAAGAGCCTTTGATTGGGATTGATTACTTGCTTAGATTGGCTCAACGTATGTATGTCTAACTTTTATAATAAATGAGGTCAAGTACAATGGTGATACAACTAGTATAAGTCCAGCACACTAGTCATTAATACTCATTTTAACTTAGTTCTCACTCACATGCAAGCTGAACATTATTCAGGTTTACTACAAAAATCTCAAGAAAGAACAAAATATAAACATAAAAAACTAGACACTATGACTCACATTGTGGCAAAACCAATACTTTGGTCTTTGTTGCAGGATTTTTAGATCCTAATATCTTGAACAATCCCTGCAACTTCAAATTTTCATTTTTAGCCGAGTCAAAGTGAAGTATTTAGGTGTCTTGATTATGGCTTGTAATATACTTCCTTTTCACAATCCACACATGTAGCATAGACTTATGCTTATTTGTTTGTTAGGATTCATTTAGTAATTAGGAATCATTGTGATGGTATAATGACTGAAATGAATGTGGTACTACTAGACTACTAGTTATTACTTGGATTTGAAATGTGTTTTGTTATGATTGTTATACAAGTATGCTGGAATTTGAGCTATTTAATGCTTATAAATATTAGTATCATTACACACAAGCGTGGGCACACACACATGTATATATATAGATATATTTTGTTTGTATCTATAAATTTGATAGGATCTTACAATTCTTGGTCCAATCTTCTGATTGGATCTATTTTATGCCTCTCGATTATTTGCTAGATCTCTAGCTTGATAACTTGCAAGAAATACATTGGAATCGCTATGACCGTCCAATCAATACAACTCATATTTGTACCATATAAATAGCCAATTAGAAAGACAAGAATCTGAATGGGATCATTGATTTCTTAGCCAGGACTGTTATGTCTATTGATAATCAGAAAATAAAGTCAAATAACAGCACTGTATAATTAGCTCAAGTCTCCTGTTAGTCACCAACACACTTGTTTTAGCATAGCCATCACATAATCTCACTATCTTAACAGTACCAATTGACATCATGAGATATCATGAATATCTAGGATGACATTATTAAATAAAATGTTCACCTTTTCTGTTTTAGTTATTGATGGTATTCAGGTATCGGTATTGATATATTTATGTCTATATACATTCTAAAGTATCGAATTATGTGTGAATTCATTTTTTGTTTTGTTATGTTTTGGTATTTAAAGGAAGCACAAAAAGGAAGGAGCTGCATGGCACTGTTGGCATTCGTACATTACATGGGACTTGGACAGATAAAGTTGATGGATCCTTATTTCATGCCTATAAATTTGATTTCATGTGTAATATTGTCAATGAACTGTACTCTGGATTTGTTCTTCTGCTCGAATCAAAACTTGATGATGATGTTGGAAACATTGAATTAGAACTTCACTTGGTCTCAAAGACTGTGAAGACTTACGTCTCATCATGTGGGCAAGTGCATTTCGATGCTGAACAGGTATTAAAACACAAGCCTCTTTTTTAGCCAAAAAATGTGTGCTTTATTTGTTGCCTTTGGGAGGGAAAATGAGCACAAGGCTCTTAAGCAATGTGCTGTCCTAGTGTCTGTGAGTTTGTGGTGTCTTTAGTTGGAGCAGAATGCTAGATTCTTTAATAAGTTTTTGACCTCCTCATATTCCTTGGGAGAGGATTATTTCTGTCTTTTTACTGGGTTTTTTCTAATTGTTTCTTTACAGAGTTCCCCTTATGGGTCTCCAAAGGGATTGGAAGGCTTTGTTGAGTTAGTTTTCTTTTTTGTTTGTAGTTTCGCATTGTGGAGGATATTCTTGTGATCATCTTGTATTTTCCCTTTTCTCATCTATATTTTCTGTTTTCATCTGAAAAATGATGTGTGGTTGATTCAATATATCCATCTAGGAATTATGAAAGGGGAATATATGTTTTCCTTCACCAAAATAAGACTTAATTAGAGCTTTAATGAACTTTAAAATGTAACAAGGCACCCCCTTCCTGCAAATTCTATGGTAATAGCACAAGACCCCATGTTAAATGAGATTGAGAGATAACATTTTCAGTTCTTTTTAGAGGACAGGATTTGTTTTTTGCATGTTGAAGTTTATATATAAATTTGTAATTAGGCCTTAATTTAATGTGGTAAAATGTATTTTCTTCATTAGAGGGTGAGCCTTGGCGCAACGGTAAGGTTGCTGCCTGGTGACCAAGAGGTCACGGGTTCAAATCCTGGAAACAGCCTCTCTGCATAGCGGAGGTAAGACGGCGTACATCTTGACCCTCCCCAGACCCCACCTAGTGGGAGCCTCGTGCACTGGGCCATCTTTTTTTTTTTTTATAAGTTCCTTAATCAGGATGTTTCCTATTAAAGTTAACTGTTATGCTTTTACTTTGTTGTCTATGCTTTTTTTCAGATAAAAAAAGCAAAATGCTTCCATGAGATTTTTTTCAATGGTTTGTTCGGGAGATTAGCCAAATGGTCCAAAGCAGAAGGAAAAAGGGAATTTTTACTTCAGAATGAGACATCATCATTGTGGATCCCGTCAAACTTATATTTGCTTCTACCACTTGAAAACTTGAATGATATAAACAAGGGGTCTTTGAAAATCAATTGGACAGGAGTAAATTCTTGTGCTTCTGCTATTGAATTTGTAAGGACAAAGTATTCTCTTGGTGCAGAGCATTGTGATAGTGACAGAAAGAACTTATCACTCTGTGATACCAGTTCATCGGAGGCAGAATGTGATGGCACAAAAAAGATTCATTTTGCTAACTGTGTGCTTGACATTACCAGTGTCAAAGATATGGCAGTGTTGGCTATCCACACTGGGAGAATGTACTGTATAATTGAAGCTTCTCAGGACCTGTCTGCTGAAAGTCCTTTTGATGGAACAAGTGAGAAATTACCTGCAGCTGAAAGAATGACCTTCTCTGGCTATTTTAGCAAAAGGTGTTGCTTTATCTTGAATTAGTTAGTATTCTTTATTATTATTGTATTTAACTAAACACCCAAAGTTTGTCAGGTATGGGATTACACTGAGACATCCAAGGCAGCCTTTGCTGCGTTTGAGGCAGAGTCATAATGCACACAATCTTCTAATGAACTTCAATGATGAAGGTTAACTAATTTTAGTTTGAAGCTCAAAATTTACGTTATTCAATATGATTTGATGTTTGATATTCTGTGTTCCATTTCAATCAAGAAACTTTTTGGGACTAAGTTCATATATTTTATGAAAAACCTTGAGGCCTGTTTTTGGAAGCTATAGAATTTTATCTGAAACTAGTGCTTTACTGAAATAGTTTGAATTGAATAATAGTTACATGCCATTAAAATTTAATGTTATCCTGAATTAGTATTTTGCAATTTATGCTGAAGTTGTAACAAAATGCCCAAGGGCATTTGAAAAACGAATCAAGATAGGGTTTACAATTATTGGATTGCCCTCTTATTATACAGAGAAATAATTTTATTATGTGCACTCTGAGAGAAACCTATGGATTTGTAAAAGTCAACCTCGGTGCCTCTCTCTTCAAAAATTGTCCAGTTGCACCACACTCTGTAAAATTTAACTTGTTCTTTGGAATAGCCAAATCCTTAAAGAGACTAGATACTGTTAATTACCTTATTTTATTTACTTAAATAAAGGCAGAATCTTTTGTTCATGGGATTTCACTATCTTAAAACTGTTGTTTTTGATATATGTTACATTTGACCAGATAATCTAGACAAATCGCGTGAAAGTGGCCTGGTAAGCCAAAAAGCACGAGCTCATGTCAATATTCCACCTGAGCTTCTATGCACTATTGATGTACGAAGAGATGTGATAAAGTCACTATACTTGCTTCCTTCAGTGATGCACCGCCTTGAATCTCTAATGTTAGCCAGCCAGCTAAGACAAGATATCAATGGCCAAAATAGCAACTTCATCATACCTAGCTCTCTGGTCTGATTAGTTTCTTGTATGTTTGGATTATGAAAAGATATTCTCTGTCAATTTCTGTTTGCATTTATATTTTTTTTTTTTCATTTGTCAATGTTAGATTTTAGAAGCGCTTACGACTCTAAGATGTTGTGAAAATTTTTCAATGGAACGTCTTGAGCTGCTTGGAGATTCTGTTCTGAAGTATGTTGTGAGTTGTCACCTCTTTCTTAATGATCCAAAAAGCCACGAAGGACAATTAACTTCTAAGCGCACATGGGTTATTTGTAATTCAACCTTACACAAATTCGGAACAGATCACAAAATACAGGTAATTTCTACTTCAGTTGTTATAATTTTTCATTTGGCTACTGTCACAGAACTAGTTCACCTAACAGTTTAAGTTTGTGGGTGAAGATTCAAGATTGATATAACTTTTTCCCTCTAGTACACCTGCGAGACTAATCAACAAAATGAAAATCATGAAGTCATTAATGTTGTCCATTTACTATTATATATTTATAAATATTGAAATTATTGTTATATTTGAACTTAGAATTTAGGAAAATGATTATTTTAATCACACTGAGTTAAATCATAAACTAATAATAATAATTGGGAAAAACTGAATAAACTCTTCTCTCAATGTGTACATTGTTTTGCTTTGAAGTTTCAGCCTTTGTTGGTTCAAGAAGCTCACTAATTAGCCTTGGTATAGATGGTTTATTGATGTATTTATTTAAAACCAGATTATTTTGTCATTTTCTTCATATAGGGATTCATTCGTGACTCCGCATTTGAGCCTCGCCGATGGGTTGCTCCAGGACAGCGTTCAATACATACTGTTCGCTGTGATTGTGGGGTGGAAACGCTTGACGTGCCTTTAGATGAAAAGTTTCAAAGCGATAATCCAAAAATTGTAGTTGGGAAGTTCTGTGACAGGGGTCACCGCTGGATATGTTCAAAAACTATTTCTGATTGTGTTGAAGCTCTAATAGGAGCATATTATGTGGGCGGTGGACTTGTTGCTTCACTTCATGTGATGAAGTGGCTTGGAATTGATGCTGATCTCGAGCCGTCTTTGGTTGATGAAACAATTACTACTGCATCTCTTCACACTTACGTGCCAAAAGAAAATGAGATTGCAAACCTTGAAACAAAAATTGGCTATGTGTTTTCTGTCAAAGGACTCTTACTGGAGGCAATGACACATAAGTCTTATCAAGAACTTGGGGGTGGCTATTCTTATGAGGTAACAGTGGAAGTTTTATGGGGTTTAGTATTTTTTCTTTGAGCTAAGTTTATAAAGCTAGGAATGGAATGCTTTCAATATCATCTGTTCTAGAACTTTTAGCGCGATATTTGAGTATTTTATTTATAATTCATATCAATTTGTCACACAAGTTGACATCCCTTAGTAATATATTTAGTATGACATATGAAGAAGTTCCTTATGATTCTCCTATAACAATATATTCTGGCAGAGGCTCGAGTTTCTGGGTGATTCAGTATTGGACCTACTTATCACGTGGCATCTTTATCAGAGCCACACAGACGTTGATCCAGGGGAGTTGACTGACTTGCGTTCTGCTTCTGTCAATAACGAAAGCTTTGCTCAAGCTGCAATCAGACGAAATTTTCAGCAGCATCTTCTGCATAGCTCAGAGTTATTACTCAGCCAAATAACTGAATATGAAAAGGTCATTTCTGAATTGAACACCACAAAATCACTCCCCAGCATTAAAGGTCCCAAGGTTAGTTCTTACTATTATTATTATTGTATCTTTTAAATCTGGATTGTCAACAACCAGTTAGATCCTTGTTTTATTGGAACGTGTCTTTGTTTGTCATTAAATGATAATTGAAAATCATTTGCTGTTTCTGACACAGGCACTGGGAGATTTTGTAGAAAGTATTGCTGGGGCTATGCTAATTGACACCAAACTTGATCTTGAGGAAGTGTGGAGAGTATTCAAACCTCTATTATCTCCCATCGTCACACCTGATAAACTTGAACTCCCTCCATTACGAGCGCTACTCGAATTATCTGACTCACTTGGATATTTCGTAAAAGAAAAATGTAGAAAGAAGGGGGATATGGTGCTTGCAGAGCTTAGTTTACAGCTTCAAAATGTGCTATTGGTTAAAGAGGGACAGGGGCCAAATAGAAAAACAGCAAAAGGAGACGCTGCTTTTCATTTGTTGAAGGAACTCGAGGTTTTCTGTTCTTCTCTATTTGTCTCTTTATTGTATCTTCTCTCTTTATTTTTATTTTTAAAATTATCCTGGTTTTTATGCTTTATATAAACAAGTTTTCATAATTAGAAGCATTCATACTAATATTTGTGATGAAAGGGAAGATACTAAAATTTATTGTAGAAAACTAAAGAAAATATTCTCTGCTGCCTCATTTATTCAAGTAAGCCTTGGAAAATTAAATAGGGACTACGGCAACACGTTGCTTTCCTCTAACATCCCTTGGAAAAAGGAAAGAATAATTCATTGGTAATCTTTACCTAGAATATAGGGACAGTTACTGCAATCTAAATTAAGATACCATAACATAGTTTAAAGATTAAAACAAAAGCTCGGAAGTTGTAAACCTAACCAGATTCGAGTAGAACGGGCGTCAGCTGTTTTTCACCTCATTATTTCAGTTTCCTTGAGTAAATTAAGGTTGTCTTTTTGTCAGAAGATGACAATTTCCTTCTTAGAGCAAGTGACTTCCATCTCCAAAAATTACCTCAAGTTCCCAAGGTGTTTTTGTTTCAAATTTCTTTGCCAAGGCCCTCTTTAACCGTTTCATTTCATCCTCATAATCTCCTGCCCAATGTCTTTCATTGAGAGAACTCAGAACAGCATTTTTACTGAATTAGGCATGTCTAATCTAGGTTTCCTGAGGAAGAAAACACTAGAATTCCATGATACACAACAAAAAATTGATTGTTATAATTTGAACCTGCAACAGCCATAACAAAAATGAAATATTACAAAGCTAAGTTCACTCTTATTTGCTAACCGCCATATATGCAAGTTTATTTGTTGGGCTGGTTGAGATTACTTTTGTTACAGTAATTGTGTTATCTGCTGATTTTTTTAGAGGTTTCTATTATTCATTGACTGCATAGCTTATTTGTACTTCAAATGCTGCAGAAGAGGGGAATTTCATGCCCTATTAATGGGGCCAAGAGAAAAAGAGATAATCCAGATAATCTTTTGGATTCGTCTTCTCAGATGAACGATTCTATTGTTTGTTCTGTTATACCTGACGAAACTAACTCGCCGGTGGGTGCATCTAGCGGACGTTCGCCACTCAAAGACTCTAATCACAATGCTGAGATTCCAGGTTTGTGCCATCCATCTTCTCTCTACCTTATCTTTCTTCCTTGTAAACCCTTGAAGCTATGTGTCTTGGATTCCTTGCATTTCTGTATCTAGGATAAGCAGTTATTTTGGTCTTTGTGGTTTCTTGTTTACAGTTATTCCGTCAATCAATACGAAGAAGGGAGGACCGCGAACCACCCTGTTTGAATTATGCAAGAGGCTGCAATGGCCAATGCCTACATTTGACTCATTGGAATACAAACAGAGGTGAGTCAAGTAATCGATTTTGAAAAGTAAAAGGAAGTCTCTCAAGTACTTTTAATAAGACCGTATAAGGGACTAAACTTCTATTTTGGTACCTCACGTATTCACTGTTTCTCAATTTGATCCTTCATAGAGTTTTCTTCTCCATTTATTCCTCTCAATTTATTGTTATCAATGATAGTCTCTCTATCCAGTTTTAACAAAGTTGATGATATATTATCGTTGATTAAAGACATGCTATCATTAATGAGTGCCATAAAATTTTAATTAACACATAAGTAAAATTTATTTTTATTTTGACCTTTGAGGAATCTAGAAATTTTATGTTAAATCGTACAAATCTAAAAAATTACTCAGTGACTAACTAATAACAAAATGATGTGTTTATCTAACAATTAACATGCCGTGTTTCCAACTAATAGTGTTATATATTCAATTAACATTGTTAACTTATCAATTTAGTTGAAACCTAGATAGGGAGACTAAAATTAATAATAAAACAAATTGAGTGACCAAATTGAGAAGAGAAATCCAAGAGGAATGAGAAAAATGTAACATGTGATGAACCAAAGTAGGGTTTCAGTCTATTATAAGGGGTCATAAGAGGGACTGGGAAAGAATGAAGAGGAATTCTTGTTCGTAATCGGTAATTATCATAATTTAATCTGGCTGCTGTTTTTTGTGACAGTACTCCATATGAATTCGACGAAGGCTCGGAAAGAAGAACGGCGTATAACTATTTTGTGTCAACCATACACTTGTGCATACCCAATTTTGGTAATATAGATTGCAAAGGAGATTCCAGAGCTGATAAGAAGAGCTCAAATGATTCAGCTGCACTCAAAATGCTTTATGAGCTAGAACGACTGGGAAAACTCAAGATTGGTGGTTTCTAACTTCTTTACTTCTTCTATGTTTTTTTTTATGATTATAATAATTTGGAAAAAACGGTGAACAAGAGGCGAGCCCGGAACCCCGGCTACCAAGACTACATTGTGGGGAGCACGGGCCCCACATCACTGTGGCCCGAAACCAAGTTCAACCCATCATGACTAAATGATGCAATAAAGGAAGACAACATAACATAATCCGAGACAGAACGAGAAGACGATGCAATAAAGGAAGACGAAGGAAGACGATGCAGTGTGGCCCGAAACCAACTTCTTCTATATTAAAGTAACATAGTATAGGTTGATTAGCATTCCTATGAACTTGTCTTGTAACAATTGAAACTCTCGTTGGATTTTTTTTAAAGCATATATTAGAATTTAGAGTCAATTCTGAAATCTGATGTTTTACCATAAACTGTGAAGTATGGTTTCAGTCAAGTTAGTTTTTGAAAACTACACATTTCCTGTCGATTGAATTTGACTTTTTCCATAATTCTCAACCCTTCTTTTTACTAAACAGTCGATAGGAAATGTGAGTTTTAATATACTTTGATGTTTGCTATTTAAGTATGTCATGATAAATTTTTATGGGATTTGAAATAAAAAATATTTAAATGTTATAACACTTTATTTCTTTTTATTCGCATTTGTTTCTGATTGTTTGTCCATGTTTGTACGCATATAATTATATACAAGTTTACATATGTATATAAATTTATGTATATATATAGTAAAGAATTCCCAAACAGCACCATGAATGAATTTTGAGAATCATATTAGGGACAAAATTGGAAAATGATATAAAATTTGGAGACGAAAATAATGCTCGTGCCTTTTCATTTTTTGGACTAAATGTATCTTCTTATTAAATTGAAGTGTCAAAACGCTTTAAAATTTGACAACTATAAATTGAAGTGTCAATTTTTGTCTCCAAATTTAGCATTATTTGACAACTATAAATTGAAGTGTCAAAACGCTTTAATATTCTTCAAAATATCCCAAATACTTGTTCAAAATTGAGTCATACACACAAGTAATACCATTTAACATTTTCATGCAACAATGGCAATCCATTAGCATTAGTTAATTATTTTTACAACTAAAAAAAAAAAAAAGCTCTCACGTCTAATTTTCAACACTGTCTTACAAAACTATTAACCGTATCTTAAATAAAATTAGAATTGAATTTTTTATATTTATTTGATTCAATGATAAACAATTTACATTCTAAATTGAGGGAACCAAGTTTAAGCCCGGGAACCAAGTTTAAGCCCCGAAGTCAAAGAAGATTTTAACTGTTTGCTTCTCAACCCGAGTGAGATTAATCTCCATCTAAACTGTTACACGGATAGGTGAAAAAAATTCATTGTTATATAAAAAAAAGATGTTCTATATTTTTACTCTCTATTTTTCTTGTAAAAGATAATCTTACTTCCTCTTTTATTTTTCTTTCTAACTTTATAAAAAATATAGATTATAAAAATAAAGAGATCAATCACAATAAAATTATCTCCAATTATAGATACTAGATTTATTTGATTCAATGATAAACAATTTACATTCTAAATTGAGGGAACCAAGTTTAAGCCCGGGAACCAAGTTTAAGCCCCGAAGTCAAAGAAGATTTTAACTGTTTGCTTCTCAACCCGAGTGAGATTAATCTCCATCTAAACTGTTACACGGATAGGTGAAAAAAATTCATTGTTATATAAAAAAAAGATGTTCTATATTTTTACTCTCTATTTTTCTTGTAAAAGATAATCTTACTTCCTCTTTTATTTTTCTTTCTAACTTTATAAAAAATATAGATTATAAAAATAAAGAGATCAATCACAATAAAATTATCTCCAATTATAGATACTAGAGGCTTTGTGTGCCCNCACAATAAAATTATCTCCAATTATAGATACTAGAGGCTTTGCGTGCCCTAACGGGCACGCAAATATGTATGTAAAATAAATGAGGAACTAAATCGTTAACTCAGTAAAAAAGAAGGGATCAAATAATAATTTTCCTCTTATTATTAATTTTGTACTATAATTTTAAAATGTGGACGACTAGAAAGGGGTGGAGCTATATAATATAAGATTTGTAAGAGAAAAAGAAAAACTAAATAAAAAATAAGTTAACTATTTTTATTTTTTTTCCTTTTTTTTTCTCCGTCTGCCCTAAATTACTGGTCCGAACACATGTAATAAACTCACCCTGCAAATTCGGAGTATTGCCAATTAAATGCAAGAGCTACGAATTGATACGTTTATTAAATGACGTATCTACCCTCCTGTTCTATATACGCCTTCTTCTTCTTCAGCTTCTGATTTCTCAATTCAAACAAACACGAACGATGATACCTCAGCAATGGGCGTCTCCGTGCGGAAACCAATGCACCCAGAAATATGCCGCCCTTACGCAAATTCCATGTAATTATTTTCGATTCTATTTGAATCCCTCATCTTCTTGTTTTTGTTATTTTCAGGATGTTTAAATGTGTATGCATGTATAAGCATTATATTCTTAGTTTATGAAATTTTGTAATTCGTTTCATTCACCCTAGCATTATATTCTCAGTTTATATTCTGCTATGCATTGTTTTGATGTTTCAATATCAGAGAACGGTGATTAATGGCCTTTATTGTGGGTGTGGTTTTTATAAGGCAAACTCTAGCAAACAGTTATGTGTGGCTTATTGGGGGAAGTTAATATAAAATTAATGTTTGATACTTTGATTAGAAGAGTAATTGCTACCAGGATAATTTCTATAGGCAATTGGGGATGTGTTAAGATAACTTACAGACCATTGTCTGGTCATTTTGCTTCTCCCCTTCTCATTGGTAATGGCTTTCGCTATATTTTCTTCGCCAGGTGGATAAGGGGATCTCTTCTGTGGTACTTTGTTAGTTGGGTTTTCAATCTATAACATGAAAATCAAAATTCATTTTTTGAGTTTGTTATAGACTGGCATGATGATTGTTGCTTCACTTATGATATTTTAGGGCGAGTATTCTGCAAGAAGGGGTGCGACTCAGATGGAGAGACATGGGAAGAATGTGAGATTACTTAGCTACTTTGTTACTCTTTTCTTATGAATGAATGTATATGCCTTTATATTTATTTCATCATTAGTTCAAAATCTGGGCTTCGTACTTTTCAATTTCTGGTGTTTCTGCACTTATATTGGCATGAGAAAGGACTGAGCCTTTGTTCCTTCTAATTTTAAATATTAATTAGAATTTTTTGTAATATAAAATTTTTTAGTAAAAACATAATAGTTGTGATGCAGAAGCAGAACCAAAAGGGTGAGAGGTATAAAGTTGGAGAGAATCAGTAGGAAATACAGTAAGTCAAAAAGTAATCAGTTACTTCAATTAGTAAATAATAAGCACCTAATTTATATAGAGCTCAACAGATGAGTATCAACAAAAAATAAGCCCAAGAATAACCACCAATCCACCATACTAGATAATAATGCAGAAAGAAAGATAAACCATAAGATTAAAAAAGCAATGTTTCTTATTTGTTATTCCTATTCCTAGAATAAGACGTCCATCAATTAGGGAATTTCAGATTGAAATTGCCAGCCTGAAGGGCTTTACTTTTGATGATTAGGATATCATGAGAGTGTGGTGCTATTTTCTTAGACAGCTTTACTTACATGGAAGTGGAGTTTTCAAACTTCACAATATCGTCAGATGACCTAATGTAGCATTTCACACCTTAAGATTGTTGCTATTGAAGCAACATTACATGCATATAGAAAGTCCTACTCTTACTTTACCTCTAGGGATGGCAGAATTACTTGGTTCATAACATGCTGACTAGGATCATGCTTTGAGAACTCACATCTCTAAAATTCACACGGGTTGTACCAGTTTGGTTTTTGGAACATTTAAAGAGAAGAAAATGGATATGATAATGACTTCACTTATTTGGTATTCTCCCATGAAATATGTAGGAGGCTATACTCTCAGGAAATCTGCAACACGTAGGAGCCTAATCCAAATCCTTTTATAGTCCAGGGCCTTAGGCCCTTTGCAAATTTTGTGTTGTGTTTGACAATGCTCTCTCTGCATGTCCCATCTTAGAAAAAGTTTGTTAGTAAAAATAGGACTTGCAAATTTAGTGTACAAATAATGGACTATTGGTGAAATAGGTTTGGAAGAATGCGATCAGATGTGCTACAAGGACCCTGTACTAAAGGACCGGCAATGGAGTGCTTATATTGACCGTTCTCCTGGATCTGCTTCTTATTCAGAGGTATTTTCTGTTGTTCTCGCCCATGCTTCTTTCACTTTTCATACTACTGAATTCAACTTCATGCATAAATTGTTGATGTTGTGGTTGTTTTATACTAAATCTTTGTCCAATGGTTGATGGCGGAGCTATGTTGTTTGGTCTTGTGATGTGGCATGAACTTCTCTCTCTCTCTCTCTCNTCTCTCTCTCTCTCTCTCTCTCTCTCTCTCTCTCTCTCTCTCTCTCTCTCTCTCTATTTTAAGTTTGATTTGTATAGTTGGAAATTGGAACTGTTTCTGGGTTTTGTTTCTCGAAACCTCGTCTTTCAAAATGATAACATCTCTATGTATGTAGGGGATTCTTGTCCCACATGAGGGGTTGTTGGAAAGTATTAATAAATAACTACCCTTGTTCTTTCTTCTAATCACTTTTGACGTACTTGTAGCTTTGTAATGACTTAAGATTGAGCAAGGTCAATTCAGTATGGCTGAGGTTATCTTTATGAAAAATAATGGTTGATCCCTTCATGTACAGGAATGCTTCCATGCTTGTGTATCTGGCTGTGGTTTCAAGGTTAGTTTGACATCAATAACCTAAATTTTAGTTACATTGTCCTTGTTCATATGTTCAACAGTTTCACTTTACACCCAAGGGGAAACAACTGACTCTTGGATTTTTTGTTAACTGGCACTTCGGCTTGAGAATCATTGAATAGGAAAAAAACACTACTGTAATTGCTAGATTAGTTTATGATTTTTATTATGTGATATAGGCTACATAAGAATAAGCATACAATTTATTCTTTGAAAAATATACGAGTTGATAACTCAATCTCAAAAAAGTTTAGTTTACACAATTTAGTCCTTGAAAGTTGTGGAGGCAATACAATATCCTTTAAGCCCATGTTTTAGAGACTAACTTACAGGAACAAGAGGACTAATGTAGTGGTTCTACGAAATTAAAGAGTGTAAACTAGGCTTTCAAGGATTAAATTGTTAACCCATATATCTTTGAGCCAATTTGTATATCCTTTATATGCCATGTATATTTTTCTTTTTCTTTCATAAAAGAAAAGAAATAAACAATTTCATACAAAAAAAAAAGGTCTTTTCATGTTAGTTGAGTGGTTGTCTCATATAGCACTCACCTTTCCGTTTTAGTGCCAAGAATCTGTAAGTTTTTATAGTTTTGATGGCTGTGATCAAATTTTACTTGTATTGACCCAATCATTTATCTTTGCATGTTACAGCTTGAAATTGCACAAGATGAAGTAGATAAAGTATGTCCTAACAGGCCATTGTGTCCTCCTCCTGACCAGAAGTCGAAAAGAAGACCTTCAGAACCTTCAGAACCTACCGACGACAAGCCCGCCACCGCTAAGCCGCCTGACTGTTCTGCTTAGTGAGAGAGAGCTTAATATACAGCAACCCAATTTTGGCAATTCATTTTTTACTATATTTGCAGGAATTAGTCGTACTTGCTGCTCTTTTTTTATTATTAGCATGGTTTAGAACCATACAGATTGGCTGTAAATTGGTCTTTTCTACTTGTGAGGTTCTTGAAGCTTCATGTTGCCTAGAAGCTCAGAATCTGAAAAGGTTCTTTGTTGATGAATAACTGTACTGTAACATCTCCCTTAATTGTCAAAAGAAAGTTGTTGAGCTAGAGTTTTGCAATTTTACATATCATTTGCTCATTCATACACACATTTTCATAAATTCTGTAAAATCTATGCATTACTTTAATACAATATTGTTAATTGTTAATTGTTAACTAGTACTAGGTACTAGTTGGCATTAGTTGCGCTTAAACTCTTCAAAACATTACAATTCTCCGATTTTTTTCATTTATATATTTATTAAATAAAGAAAATTTTAAAATATATTTACTTTAAAAATATTTCTTTATGTATATTTTGTTTTGCGACGAAATAGTGAAATTGCTTTTCTTTTTAAGAAAATTCTTTAAAGAGCTCTACGTGGAAATGTCTTAAAGTTTCTTTTACCCTTAACGCTTTCCAACATAGATTGCTTTAAGGATTTTTTTTAAAATTTTTCTTAAAGTGTTTCCAAGGTAATTTTTTTAAAAGAAAATTCTTTAACTTGTTCCATGTAAAAGCATCTTAAGATTTTTTTTTTTTTTAAAAAAAACTAAACGCGTTTCTATGTGCAATGTGCACTTTTTTTTATCGGAAAAAGAAAATTTCATTAAACATGCTCAAAGACAATTACATCAGAAATACAAAGAGGTAAATTTTCTAACCAAATCTCAAAATTTGTTAATTTATGGGCAGCCTCATTACAGATTCTTCTACACTAAACTAAATCACAAGAGACAAAATAGGCTTTCAAATGACTTACATTTTCCATGACAGTTCCAAACAAAGATAAATCAATTGAGGAAGAAGGCTTAAAATTTGAAACCTTTTAACAATTAGATTCCACAACTATCGTGTAACATCATAACTCAAGAACAAACTTCATACCAAATTCCACAGCTAGAGCTTCTAACAAATCAGGAGCTAAAATGACATGAATTTTTTTGGCAGCAGAAGTAAAGACGTTTCCTTTAAAATCCCTAATAACACAACTAATATCTCCCTTAGTTTCGTTGGTGCCACCAACATCTTCACTTTTCAACGACCATCGTAAATTAGCATTTACAAGGGATAGATGAATAATAAATTTAAACGGGTAGATGATCAACTCAATTTAATTACCTCCGTCTTCATTTTCTTAACTCCCATTTACTCTTTCATTCTTTTTTTGTTTTCTTCATTTCTTCAAAAACAAATCTCAGTCCTCATTTCTCCATCCCCATGCAAAATCATTTTATCCGTCCTTTCTCTTCATCTTATTCTTCCTTCTGGTTCTCATACTTCTAGTTTCATTATCTCCTTCATAATCATCTCAAAACAAATTCCTACAAAGAGGTCAAGATTATCCTTTTTGGTCTCCAAATTTCATATTAATGTCAAATATATCTCTAAACCAGCCATCTCAACAGAAACTGATCAAATACAATACCGTATCAAACATTTTCTATTTCAAAAACAAAATTATGGATATAGAGTCTGAGACAACATTGAGTGCAATATGAAAGTTGAGGCTTAAAGTTAACACCAAATAAAGTATAGAGAAAAAATTGAAAATTTTGTTAAAACTTGATGACTAAAAAGGTTCTACTTTTACTTATTATTTATGATATCTACATTGGATTGGATTGGTTGCTTCTTGATTAAATTTCACTAGTTGTATATTCTAAAAAAACTTATATATGTTCTAAGAAAAAAGACAAAGAAAGTAAGAAAAAAGAAGAAGGAAATCGTATACAATCCAGAAAGGAAAAGAAATGAACAAAAATGTCGTGTTCACCCAGATGTATATATATATACACATGTAGATTCATTGTATTATTACTCACTCGCACTAATTAAGTTCACTTCACTTCAAGTTAGATGGTGCTTTCTCAACAACTGCCTCATTAATTTTTCGTTAGAGACATGCTCCACCGTTTGAATTTATATCCTCACACTGACATGTCCAAAACCATCACGCTTCATGACACAATACGTGGACACAAACACAAGTCAAGTTTTTAAAATTACATAATATATATTTATATATATAATTAAAAATTCATAAATTTTGATAAAAATTTAAAAAATTACGATATATATTTATAATATATCTATATCTATATCTATATCTATACTATATTATATGGCTCCACCCTTTATGGTTGGTCAAAAATAGTGAATTAAAAAATTAAAAAAGAAAAAAAAAATCACCCACTCTCCCTCCCACTCACTCTTCCCACTTCTTTAAAAAAATAAATGAATTAAAAAAATGCAAAAAACAATTAAAAATTAAAAATGCCACCACTCTCTCCCCACTCATTCTCCCCATATGAGGTAATTTCAAATTGGTCCTAAATATTTTATAATTTCTCAAATTGGTCCCAAACTTACTCTTTTATCAATATAAAAATTTAATATAATCTTCAACTTTAAATCAATTCAAACGGGCACGCCAAGCCCCTAGTATTATATATGTCATTATTATCTATTGTTTGTTATGTTAAAATCACAAAAAAAATAATTTTATATTATAAAACTTATAAATATGTGTCGTATGGATATTGTACGGGTACAGACACATATCTAACACGGTGACATGCCTTCAAAATGAAGTGTTCATACTTTATAGTTTAAGACTAAAATATAGAAAATCTCTTGCACTTTGGTCCTTGAACGAAAAAATCTCTTGAACTCTAAAAAAAAAAACTACATGAACTTTTAATTTTGTAAAAATAATTCTTATATATTTAAATTTTTACTGAAAAAAATATTTTTTTATTATTAATCACAACTGATGAGGGATCCCCAAAGGCTTAGAAAGTGATTATGGGTAGTTACAAACTCTTATCCTTCTTCAATCCTTCTATGGTATAAATACTGGCTACTTAATCCTTTCTAAAATGTACAGATTCATTCTCAACTCTAATTCTCTTTAATTCCTCTTTCTCTCACAAAGTTATTATTGACTTTAGCATCAGAGTTACAACGAGGGATTAAACCTCGTTGTTTTCTCTTACAGGATTAACGAGTCTAGCAATTCTATCTCCATCTTATTTTCCATAACTTCATCAACAACAATAATTAATTTTAAATTTAGATCAATATAAAATACAATGATAATCATACAATTACAAAAATAAAATTGATTCTTTTTTATAAAAGACTAATGGGTGCCGAACCTGAATCTGCACACTAAAGTTATGAACGCGAACGTATTGTAAGTGAACTTGAGAAACTTAATGAACTTAAAAATAAAGGAGTTTACCAATTGATTGAGAACTTGGCTGTAGTTATTTTTCATAGAGTTTCACACTTGATCATCAATGCCACAATATTAATTCATCAAATTAAAATAGATTAACGAAATCACATGGTGAAATCACTCTTTCTTGAAAGTTGATTAAAGGATAACATACCCAATTTAACCACTTATTAACTAGACGAATCTAACACGATCGACAATTCAATCTAATTAATACAACTAAGACCCGAAAGATATTAACCCTAAACAATTAATTTACAAAATTACTTGTTTAGATTTTTTTTCTCCCTAACATGGTACGACTATCTTAGTTACTACTTAGTGATGAACTTATTAATTACGAATCAACAAGAACACCTAGTGTTATGTTAACAAATCAATTAAACAACTGGGCCCTTAGTTGAATGTTCAACTTGAAAACAATTAAAAAGAGGAGAGTAGGAGAAAGAAAAATATTATAAATTGATGAAACAAATAAGAACAAGATCTCATAAGTGTTGAAACATCCAATCCAAACTCACCCTAGGCCAAAAAGAGAAGTTTAGAAATAAAGTTAGAGAGTGGAGAAGAAGAGATGCATTACAAGCTTTTAAGGGGGGAATTTATAGTATTTTCTAATCCTAATTTCCTTCTAAATTTTTCTATTTTCGAGCTATCCATTGTACAACTTAGGAAAGATTGTGAAATCTCCAATCACACTTCAAAACTGATCAGCTGGACTTGAGTCTTAGGCAAGACTTGTGCACCACGAAATTTCCTTTTAGCTCACAATCACTAGATTGATTTTATGAGATCTTGACAATTTTCTGAAGTTTGTTTTGCAAGTTAGATAAAATGAACACCAAATCCATCATGATATTTACAAATATAAGAAATTAAGCACAAAATATCATATTTTCAATTAATCTCATAAACTATAAGGAAAATCTAAAAATTAAGAAAATTGGGGATAAAATCTCAAACATGACATCAAAATATCATCAAAATAACTCTTAAAATCTGTCAAAATCAGACTTATCAAAGACTTTAAAAAAAGATTAATTATATAAAATAAAAAATTCATAAATTTATGAGATTTTTCGTTATTTTTCAAGGTTTAAATATTTTTTTGCACAACTAAAATTCGAAAAAATATTTACATTTTAACTTAAATTTAAACCTTTTTACTTCATTGTATAAATTTTTTTTTGGCCAACTATCCCATTGTATAGTTGATACATAGTTAAAACCTCGTTTCAATCTCTAACTGTAGATTGCAAAATATATCACTTGATTCTTACTAACCCCAAGAAATAATATATAGTTCCATGTCTTACTACATTATTCAGCTGAGTGTTTAACACTAGAGCTAAGTGAGAGAGCTTAACCCTAAGCAAAAACCAAATTGGACTCCTACCAAAAGTAATCAAACATAACAAACAGAGCACCTCACTAAAAGTATCAACAGGATCCTAATATTTTTTTTATTTTTTAAATCAATATTTTGTTTTTTTCTGGTTCACACCCTGAAAAGTATTAAAATGATCACAAAACATGTGAACCAGAAAAAAACAAAATAATTGATTTCAAAAATAAAATATTAAGATCCAGTTAACATTTTCCAATTTACAAATATACCCACACATGATTGATTGTTGCAAGTTATGGGTGAGGGGGCAATATGGACATTATGCAATAAATCTCCTCGTTTAAAGCCTTCTATTTCAGTAGCCACAAGTCTTCAGCCTCCACCCTCATTTTGTGTGTTTCCTATTTTCCGCAATCGAAAATGGCGGCCACTGCTGCAAAACCTGCTTCCTCCATTGTTACTTCTGCTTCATCTTCATCTTCTTCTTCTTCTCAGCCTTGTAATCTTCGCAAAAAGTTATTGAGATCTTCTCTCCCATTTCGTTCCATTCCCAAGAATCCTTCTCAATCACGCTTTCTTCGGATCTCCAGCTCTATCTCCAACTCATCTCCGAAACCAAGCGCCGCCGTCGCCGCCTCCACCGTCGCTGTTCCGACCACCACCACCGGCGCCGACGAGGGTTTCGTTTCACGATTTTCCGCCGGAGAGCCTAGAAAAGGCGCTGATATCCTCGTAGAAGCTCTCGAACGCGAAGGTGTGACCAATGTCTTCGCTTACCCTGGAGGTGCATCAATGGAGATCCACCAAGCTCTCACGCGCTCTAACATTATCCGCAACGTCCTTCCTCGCCACGAGCAGGGTGGCGTTTTCGCCGCCGAAGGCTACGCTCGCTCCTCCGGCCTTCCCGGCGTCTGCATCGCCACGTCAGGCCCCGGCGCCACCAATCTGGTCAGTGGTCTCGCCGATGCTCTGCTCGATAGCGTGCCGCTCGTAGCCATCACCGGTCAAGTTCCGCGAAGGATGATTGGTACTGATGCGTTTCAGGAAACTCCGATTGTTGAGGTAACGAGATCTATTACAAAGCATAACTATCTGGTTCTTGATGTAGAGGATATTCCTAAAGTTGTTAGGGAGGCATTTTTTATAGCAACTTCAGGAAGGCCTGGTCCTGTGCTGATTGATGTACCAAAAGATGTACAACAGCAGCTTGCGGTTCCGAATTGGAACCGGTCAATCAAGCTGGCTGGATACTTGTCTAGGTTGCCTAAATCTCCTGATGAGGCACATTTAGAGCAAATTGTGAGGTTGATAATGGAATCCAATAAACCTGTTTTGTATGTTGGAGGTGGTTGTATGAACTCTAGTGAGGAATTGAGACGTTTTGTGGAACTTACTGGGATTCCTGTTGCTAGCACTTTGATGGGTTTAGGAGTATATCCTATTGCCGATGATTATTCTCTTCAAATGCTGGGAATGCATGGCACTGTTTATGCGAATTATGCCGTTGATCGAAGTGATTTGTTGCTTGCATTTGGAGTTCGGTTTGATGATCGTGTGACTGGAAAGCTTGAGGCCTTTGCAAGTCGAGCTAAGATTGTTCACATAGACATTGATTCTGCTGAGATTGGGAAAAACAAGCTGCCTCATGTATCAGTTTGTGCAGATATGAAGGTGGCTTTGAAAGGGATTAATCGGATATTGGAGAGCAAAGGAGTGAAGGGTAAACTTGACTTTGAAGCTTGGATACAAGAGCTGAATGAGCAGAAACTCAAATTCCCTTTGAGTTATAAGACATTTGAGAAAGATATCTCTCCTCAGTATGCCATTCAGGTTCTGGATGAACTCACAAATGGGGAAGCCATCATCAGTACTGGAGTTGGACAGCACCAGATGTGGGCTGCTCAGTTTTACAAATACAAGAGACCTAGGCAATGGTTAACTTCGGGTGGTCTTGGGGCTATGGGTTTTGGATTGCCTGCTGCTATGGGAGCTGCCGTGGCAAACCCGGGTGCTGTGGTTGTCGACATTGATGGTGATGGAAGCTTTATTATGAATGTTCAGGAGCTAGCCACCATAAAGGTGGAGAATCTCCCTGTTAAGATACTCTTGTTGAATAATCAACACTTGGGTATGGTCGTTCAATGGGAGGATAGGTTCTATAAGTCCAACAGGGCTCACACGTATCTGGGAGACCCATCTAATGAGGATGAGATATTCCCAAATATGTTGAAGTTTGCAGAGGCATGTGGGATTCCAGCTGCTCGAGTAACACAGAGAGAAGAAGTTACAGCAGCAATACAGAAAATGTTGGATACTCCTGGTCCTTACCTTCTTGAAGTTATAGTACCACATCAAGAACATGTGTTGCCCATGATTCCAAGTAATGGATCCTTCAAGGATGTGATCACTGAGGGTGATGGTAGAATAAGTTACTGATATCCTGAGCTATAAATATATATATATCACGATGATGGCTGTTTTGTATAATATGCTATCTTAGCTTCCAACACTAGATATCTTATTGTGAGTTGTGACCTTCTAAGTTTGTTGTAGTATTCAATGTAGTTCAGCTTATCTTGTGTTAGTCACTGTTCTGTTGGTTCATCATATTCCTTTTTTTACTTTTTCGGTAGCTTTTTCTCGATTCACACCAGGTCACATTTCGTAGCCACAAAAATTGGTTCACAAATTTCTCCTGGAAAGTGGCTATTGCAGATTTCGGTATGCTTTCAACGGTAATCAATTCAGTAATAAAATATTGCATATAGGACAAAATTATTTAAGTGAGAATTGTTTATTTTTATGAATACATACAAAACTGTAGTAACTGTTTTGGTCAGCACAGAACAAAAAGTAAAAGACATTAATCAGCGTTGGTAATAAGAAGGATGGTAAATGTGATGACCTTGGAAATTGCATACCCATTGTCTAGGGGATACTGAATTTCCCTTGCATACAGTAACTAATTATAGGCCAAAGTTCTATTTTGGTCCCTCTGTTATGCTCATTGTTCCAAATAAGTCCCTCAGTTATTTTTCGTTCTATATTGATTCCTCAGTTATCCAAAACTTGTCAAAGTTAGTCCCTCTAACGTTTTCTATCCATTTTTCCGTTAAAAAAAGAGGAAAAATAAACTTTCATCCCCAAAAGTTTTATTTTTTTACATTAAGGTCCTTTTCTTTTTATAATAGGATCAAAACGTAAGAAAAAGAAATAAATTAAGATTTGAAGTGAATTTGTCCAAAACAATAAATCTCTCTCTCTCTCTCTCTTTTACATTAAGGTCCTCCAATTATGCTCAGTGTTTCAAATTGGTCCCTCAGTTATTTTCCGTTCCATATTGGTCCCTCAATTATCCAAAATTTGACAAAATTGGTCCCTCTAATAGTTTTCATCTATTTTTCCGTTAAACAAAGATAAAATTGATTTTTAACTCCTAAAAGTTTAAATTTTTTGCATTAAGGACATTTTTCTCTATAATAGAACCAAAATGTAAGAATGAAGAAATACTTGGGGGTTTTAGTTTATTTTACACAAAATGAAGTGGATTAAAATACCATTATGGGGAGACGTCTTCAAACTTTTCATGACTTGGAAGTGCACTTGGGACTGATGGTGAGACGTTTTCAAAAGTTAGGGTCCAAAATTGCAACAAAAATAGTTAAGGGACCAAATTGAGACGTTTTCAAAAGTTAGGGGACTAAAATTGCAACAAAAAAAGTTAGGAGACCAAATTATGACCTTTGCGAAAGTTAGAGGACCAAAGTGCACTTAAACCTAAAAAAAAGTGAGTGAAAACAAAAAAAAAAAGGAAATAGACTCGGCGCGGCGACTCTCTTGTGCTCCACTTTTTCTCGGTTTGGCGCAAAAGTGGCAAGCAAACCAGAGTTGGCAAAGAAAGAAAAACGAAAAACGCACTCGCATCTCGAGCCTCGATAGTCAACCAACTCCATCCTTGCAATCAATCTAGAAGAGTAAAATCCCAAAAGCATCATTCATTGACTTCTTCGTCTTGTCTTTGTAGGAATTTCCCAACGGAACCTGGAACTACCTGTTCTGTCTACCATTCAAAATCGAACCTCAAAAAAAAAGAATAAAACCCCTTAAATCCCCAGATTTTTCCTATTCCACTCACTAACCCCACTACCATATTTCCAACAGTGATATCTGTCGCCTTCAATTGCGACTTTCCACCCCTGCCCCATTTTCTTTTTTTTCTCTCTCTCTCTCTCTCTCTCTCTTGTATATAAGAATTAGGGCTTTTGAGAATGAATCAAACTGCTAGCACAAAGAACTCAGAGGACGAGCCCGTGGCTCAGTCTCATCCTCCATCGCTAGAGGTTTCGAAAAGCTCAGAGAAGGCAGAATCATTGCGTGTTGAAGAAGAGACCTTAGTTGAGGAGAGATCGCCGGTGGACGACCCGATGGACGAAGACGCGGTGAGCCCCACTACTGTATTTTGCATTCGGCTTAAGCAACCCAGGTCCAATTTGCAGCATAAAATGAGTGTGCCTGAACTTTGTCGCAATTTCAGGTATCCAGTGTGAAAAAAAAGAAGACATTTCTAACTCAAGTTCTGGATTTATTGATGGGGTTTTTTTAGAATTACACTTCCTGTATTGAATTGTGTGTAATATATATGTTTTTTCTTTTGGTGCTGGTTATTCTATTGGAGATATTGCAATTTGCGACTTCATCAAAGTACTCCTTTCCATATATTCAAACGGGGAAAAATTGAAAAGCTTTGTTTTTCACTTACAAATTTTTATAGTATTTGGTATGTATTAGAAAAAGAAAATTTTATTGCTAAATTGAAGGATTCTTGTACAATGGCTTGCTTAGGTTTGAGAAGAGGTTCTAGCTTAAAAATAAGACAGGCATACTTGGGGAGATGGTTGATCATCTACTTTGTTCTCACCTGACGCTATTATTTATTGTACGCAATGTATTAAATATATCTAATGCTTCTACAAATTAACCATTAACGGTTCATCTTTTTAGTGCCATCTAGGCTCCATAAGTCCTTACTTTTGATTCAAATTGGTCAAAATACGTCATTTTGATTCTAAATCTTGTACTGATAGAAGGACAACGCCCAGACATTTGTTTGATATCCCTTGATGAAACTTGTCCATGATACCAAATTTGTTTAAAAGTTACGAGATAAAGTAGTAAAGTTTCACCTGTTGTGGCATTGAAGTACAGATACATGTACGTGTTTGTAAAAGTTCCCTTTCCTGCACATTCTCATACAATGACCATTCCAGCTCATTCTAGGTCTTTTTAGTTCATTTAGAAGTAAATCTTCTTTAGTCTCATACATACAGTTGTTTGTATTTTCACAAAGGAGGACAACTGGACTGGGGGTGATAGCGATACGGGAAAGTTTTAAGCAATGGTGTGTATGAAAAACAAACATTTACTGGCTGAAAGAAAACCTAATTTGCTAAGAGGTTTCAGGCTAGCATGCAGTTATAAAGGATTCTAAGATGTATATATTGAAAAGATAATCTAAGGGGAAAATATAGGAGAAGATACCAGGTCGGAGAACAATGTGACGAAAATTCTTCAGTTAATGCTTAGATAAATTTCATCAAGAAAAGGGTGTATCATTTTCAGAGAAATTAATAATGGGCTACCTAAGATTTTGCAATTTGTGTTTGAGGATTATAGGAAGCACAGTTGCCAATTGAATGCTAGTAAATAGGAAAGAAGATAGTTAGCTCAGTTGATCACTAATCCAAAGGTAACTTTTATCATTAGCATTGATGGTAATTAATGGTTATGTATAGAAAATGCCTTCCCTAATGGCGAGCTTCAGTAAGAAGTCTTTCTTTTGTCAATATCTATGGGTTGAAACAATATGCTCTTGCTTGGTTTAACAATACAGTACTTCTGTGCAACAGTTTCGTGTTACTCAAAGTGAGGCTGACCATTGTTTTTTCTTCTGTAACAGTGCTTTAAATCTAGGAATTGACTTGATAGTCTATGTGGATGGTATTGTTATCACAGGTAGTGGCCAAGACGGCATCTGCCATTTGAATTATCTTGTAGCCATTCTCAGACCAATGATGGGAAAATTGAAGTAGTTCAATCAAGTAGTGATTTGGCTATATCTCTAGACAGAATATGCTTTGAATTTACTTGATGAAACTAGCATGCTAGATTTGGCTGATTCTGTGATTGTTCTTTCGATGACTTGGTGTATGGTATATTTGTATAATTTTAGGGCTTTATAATGTCCCTTCAACAGTCCATTCGTGAAGCAATTTTGTTTTGACTTGTTCCTTTTCTCAGTGCTGTTTCTTGGTGCGGGAAATTGAATGCTATAGCTTGTGCATCTGAAACATGTGCCAGAATTCCAAGGTTAGTATCCTTTTATCCATTAATCATGTTTAATTTTCATAGAATGAATCGCGCATGTTGCCCTAAACTTTGTGACCATTTGCTATTTTTTTTTTCCGTCAAGAACATGACTTTCTATTTGGGTAGATCATAACTGATAAATGAAATATGTTGCCTAATAATCTTTTCTCTCTCTCTATTTATGTATGTATATATTAAACTGATAGAAAATACTTAATTCTATTATAATGTTATATTTGTACTCAATTTCAAATGTGAGTGAATCTTAATTTGTGGTAGTATGGATTATGAATGTGTGCTATTAACGCATATATATAAATGAGGTGATTCTGTATCTCAAGAGAAGGTATGAATATATATACATGAGGCAATTTTGTATTTGGCAAGCTTATCAAGCTAATGCCTTAATTCTTGGTATCTAAACCCCTATGTTCATGCTCATCTAATGTCTAAGATAATTCACTAGTTAACTTTGATTTACATTGATTATGTACGATTCATAATATGATATAAGCTCTCATGAAAACTATGGATGCCCAAGGCTTCTTAAAGCACTGTATTTCACCTTTTTTAAATGCTTTGACTTTTTTTTTATTATTATAAAATCTATCCAAACATGTTTTTGACATACAAATTTACTTTTTGTTACTAATTAAAAAATTGCTCATCCCTCTTTAATGTGCTAAACCTAATTATGAACCGGTCTTATTATAATATAAACTAACCTCTTCATGTGCTAAACAGGATGAGCTTAATTATGTCCAAAACTCATAATTTCTTATGCGTGCTTGTTGTTTTCTGTTCTAATTCATTAATTTACATTAACAAGTTGATATAGATGATTCCTAACCCTTCTTAATCCATTATTATTTACTCAGCACATTGGTTTCTGACTTTCCCGTGTTCTTTTGTTTGGTAATGTTGTAATGGTCAAAAGTTTTTTTTTATTTTATTTCTTTGTTTTTAGTTCAACTGCAAATCCACCATTTTGGATCCCCATACATATTGTGATTCCAGAGAGGCCAACTGAATGTGCGGTGTTCAATGTCATAGCAGGTATGTTAGTTTCATATTCCTTTCTTCGATAACTATGGTTTTTTTATTTTTTTTATTTTGCAGTGTCTGGTGTTTTGTTTTGGATGTGTTGAATTTTTAACTGATCTGAATTGAGTTTTGGTAAATGTGAATTAATTTTGCAGATTCTCCTCGTGATTCTGTTCAGTTCATGGAATGGTCTCCTACCTCTTGTCCACGTGCATTATTAATAGCAAATTTCCATGGGAGGGTGACCATTTGGACTCAGCCATCTCAAGTAAGTAAGAATATTGATTCCACACCTAAGATAATACTTGTTGGAATTAATACATAATGTGAATGCTGTTTTTGTGAGTTTGTAGTGTTTTTGGTTGGAGTGAAATGCTAGGTTGTTTAATATTATTTTCCCTCCACCTCATCATCTTTTGGCAATGGATTATTTTTATGTCCTCCTTATGGGGGGGTTTCTTCAAATGGGTTTTCTAGAGAAGTGTCTCTTGTGTACTTCAGTCTTTTTGGCTTGTTGATGTGTCTTCTTGTTCCTAGAGTAGGGGAGAGTAGGAGGTGGGGTCCTAGCAGTTGGTTGGGTAGACTTCATTAAGAGACTCATAGGGAGTTTTACAGGTCACCTTTGAGAGAATCTCGTTAATAAGGTACCTGGCAGTGAATATGGATTCACCTTGGAAGTGTTTAGGGGCGTCTGCGGCTGGCGTTAAGGGCCTTCCCACTTCTAGCCGGTGTTTTCTTTTTCTTTTTTGCATTGTGCGTGAACACATGAATTCTGATGGATAATACCATTATTTTCTGATAAATAATCAAAGTTCTTATTAAAGTAACTGTCATATTGCAATACTTAAATTTTAGTATTAAACTGGGTTTGTACAAGTATATGGAAGTGTTTCAAGATGGAAAATGCTTCAGACCTATCATTCATCATTTAAACCCAAGTAAGGCATGTGTGGTCATCTACCAAGGTGATAAACCTCCTTGCCTATTGTTATTTTTGAATGGTTAAGGACCCTAAATGTTACTATGGATCAACGTAAAAGGTTGAGAAGGTTTGTAAGTTTGTTTGAGTAGTGATTACACAAATGTTAAGAAAAATGACAGAATTTATAATGAAATCAAAGAGAACTTTCGTTAATATATTGTGGTAATATAGTTTTCATGCAGTTGACTGGTGATAGAACCCCAATAACTAAAAGACAAAAAACCAGAAGTATGAGAATCTCAATACTTGGAAAAGCCTCAAGTGGGAGGATCTCAACACTTGGAAATAACAAAAACACTGGATTGATATTTCTCTTCATAACAATAACAATGGAACCAGGCGTATTTATAGTGACCCTAAGGCCTAGCAGTTACTAGAAGTAAGAAAACATGCTTTAATGGGTTATCAAGTTGCCCTTACATGCTATCAGCCACTACCCCACTAATTCCTAACATAAAGCAATAAATAACAATAAATAACAAAAGAAAGTAGATAAGTAAATAACAGAACATTCTAACTAGTGGGCTAATTAGTGGGTTGAGCTTCTTCTTTGGGCCTCCTAGGCTTTGTAGAGGGGCCTGTATCAACTCGATTGGTCTTGCACTCCATTAAATGAGGTATTACTAGCCAAAAATATATGAACTATCATCTTTGACTTGTCTTTCAAGCACCAAAAATCCTCCACACATCTCACCGCTGCTGATAATCCTGCTTCCTAAATCCTGAAAAATCGCTTGTATCGTCACAAAAAATTAAGTTGTGGTATATAAGGTATACTGCAGCATCTCAGCCTTATCTAATCTAGTTGTAACTTAAAATTTGAAATACAAAAATACTGAAAATGTGGTATGTAAGGTATACTGCAGCATCTCAGCCTTATCTAATTTAGTTGTAACTTAAGATTTGAAATATAAAAATACTGAAAATGTAACAGAATAGAGTTTGAATTCAAAATAAATAGAAGATAAGGCTTATCTTATCTGTTTGTTATCATGTGTCTTAGTTTCCAAGGCTTACCTCAAACTACGATACTTGCTTCTACCAGTGAGGAGTTTATTCTAGATCCTAGTATGAAAGGGAGTGTTAGTGATGTATTTTAGCTTAGCCCTAGATGGAGGTTAATGTAAATGACCTAGTACTTCTCTTGTGTTTGTAAATTTTCTCATCTTTTGCCCACCCTAAGTTTTCCTTCCTTTTCTATTGCACATGTATATCTTGTTTATGTGTTTGTCACTGACTCTTATGTTCAGTTGTTGTTTGTCCTTTCAGGGTCCAGCTTGTCTTGTGCGTGATACCAGCTGCTGGCAGCGAGAGCATGAATGGCGACAAGACATTGCAGTTGTTACAAAGTGGCTATCTGGGGTGTCCGCAGTATGTAGTTAATTTCTCTTTCTTGCCTGATGTGAAGCTCAAACTTTATGTACAATCTCTTGAGGGAGTCTTGGAAATGTGACTTTTCTTAACATATTATCTTAATTAGTCATTTTGTTTTTAAAAAATCAGTATAGGTGGCTTTCCTCAAAATCTAGTGCTCCTGCCAATTTAAGGTCAGTGTTTGAGGAAAAGTTTCTTTCACAGCAATCTCAAACTTCAGGTCAGTTCTTTGAAATACTATATTGCTTTCTCTTTTTTTTTTGGCCAGATACTATTGCTTTCTATATACAAATATTTGAAGAATGTCACCTTATAAACAGTGAATTTACTTTTGTATCGTTATTAGCTTTGGTAAGGTGATATCTTGGAGGAATGCTACTTTGTATATTAGTTTATGGTTTTAGGATAATTACTTCTTTCATTTTTGTTTTTCTTTTACTTTCAGTAACAAACCATATAAGAAATCTCAACTAAATTGTGACCTTGTTTATTTTAGGTGATTTTGGCGATGTAGTTTGTTCATAGTCACAAATAATACATGTTACTATCCAAAATTGGCATGACGTTCATGCTTAAGCAGTATCTTTTGATGTCCCTTTTTTTTTACATCTTTTTCTGAGTAATTGATGTATATGATTGCTGCTCCTCCTTGACGTTTTTGGTTCATCATTTGTAATCAATAGAGGAGATAAAATTGCATTTGGATCCATCCTTTTCAATACTTGGCTTGTTCACTCTTTCAAATAATAATTATCTTCTTTTATGACTGTCACCTACCTTAATGGTTATGCTATTGTGATGGTAGTTATGAAATGATAAATATCCTGATGGTGCCTGTAATCAGAACTCTTTATTTGACCATATAACTTATTATGTGTGTGTGTTTTAGTAATCGTGTGTCTGATTCAAGTAGTTGTTCTGCTTTCAGCTAGATGGCCCAATTTCCTATGTGTTTGTTCTGTTTTCTCATCCGGATCAGTTCAACTTCATTGGTCGCAGTGGCCTCCTAGTCAAAATGGCACTACAGCAAAATGGTTTTGCACTAGTAAAGGACTCTTGGGTTGTGGGCCCAGTGGCATTATGGCTGCTGATGCTATCATAACAGACAGTGGTGCTATGCATGTAGCAGGTGTGCCAATTGTCAATCCATCCACGATTGTCGTTTGGGAGGTTACACCTGGGCCTGGAAATGGTTTCCAAGTAACTCCAAAGACAAGTACAAGTAATGATGTCCCGCCTCTTAGCCCACCAAATTGGGCAGGCTTTGCACCTTTAGCCGCATATCTGTTTAGCTGGCAAGATTTTTTCTTGTCTGAAGCAAAGCAAGGGAGAAAACAGACAGATCAAAGCTTTGGTGATGCTGTACCGCTTCACTGCTCACCAGTTTCAAACTTTTCAGCATATGTAAGTCCTGAAGCTGCAGCACAATCTGCGGCAACAACTACATGGGGTTCTGGTGTAACCGCAGTGGCCTTTGATCCAACTCGAGGTGGTTCTGTGATTGCTGTTGTGATAGTTGAGGGTATTGACCTGATCCTGATTTAGATATTTAAACATTTTTAATTTGGTCTGTGCTATGGCATGCTCTTATTAATAAAATTTGTTTCTTTATCTTCAAATTTGACTTTTCCTGTCCTGCCCCTTGCATAATTTTGGTAAATTTCCCTTAATGTTGTAATCTACATCCTCCTTCATTGTGTTCATTTCTATTGCTGAGTCCTATCTAAAAGGCGTTCAAAATTTGTCAAGATATCTTAACTGATGTTACAAGTTCATAACAATTTATGGGCGATGGTGCCATTCAAACCAGCAAGTGAAATTGGGCCCAAATCAGAATCAGAGCATGGTGGTGAATCTAAAGTTTTTTTTTTTTTCTGTCACCACTGCTGCAGGTGCCCTAATTGGAGGATTCTGAGGTTGATCAGACTCTGATCTGAAAGGACCATGACAGAAAAACTTCTGATCACCAGAATATAACGAAAATTACTTAATCACTCAAAAAGGGTTTACTACAACTAAAAATAAGGGGAGGGGAGAGGGGCAGGGCTTCTTGGAGAAGTAGTTGAAGTTCGATCCCAAATACAAAAATTTAATAATTTTATCCCTTCAAACCTCTAGTACCATATAGATAAACCAAAGATAATACTAAAAGGGGTTTGCTGGGTTATTTGTTAGCTAGGCACCCAGTGTCAATTATATTTATATTTGTCAATTAGGTTTCGAAAAGAGTACAAGCCTAGGCAAAAAAGGAGAGACCTGAGACCTCTGAGACCAAAAAAACAAATATTTGTTAATTAGGTTAAGTACGAGGGTAGTACATCTAGTACAAGCTCAAGAATCACTAACACACTTAGTTTACTCTAGCAGCACAAACTATTCTAACACCATTTAGCTATCAACCAAAGCAATACATGGAAGCATACACTAGTTATCTACTCTTGTGGGCCAAGTCTGGGCTTTGTTCCACTGCTGGCTATGATTTATGTTGTTAGTCAGAATTTCATGCCAAAGTTTTCAAGTGCATTTTTAATTGAAATCAGAAATTGATCATTTGATCTAGAACCAATTCTATTTGTACAGGACAGTACATGTCTCCTTATGATCCTGATGAGGGCCCATCAATTACTGGGTGGAGAGTGCAACGCTGGGAATCATCTTTACAACAAGTTGTTCTCCATCCAATATTTGGGAACCCCACTTCCAGTATGGGTGGACAGCCACCTATGCAAACTGTTTGGCAATCCAAAGTGGATCTAAGCATAACACCAACAAGTGATTTTTTAAACCAAGCTGCTGCTGTTGGACTGACCACTGATGTGCAAAAGATATCTGAATCTGCAACTGAGAAGTCAAAAAGGGTCAATTTTGATCCATTTGATCTTCCAAGTGATGTTAGGACACTTGCTCGAGTTGTTTACTCTGCTCATGGTGGTGAAATTGCTATTGCTTTTCTTCGAGGTGGAGTTCACATCTTTTCTGGTCCAAATTTTGGACCTGTTGACAACTATCAGATAAATGTCGGATCTGCAATTGCCGCTCCTTCATTTTCTTCAACTAGCTGTTGTTCAGCTTCTGTATGGCATGACACAAGCAAGGACTGTACAATATTGAAAATCATCCGGGTTCTTCCTCCTGCCATTCCAATTAGTCAACTAAAAGCCAACTCATCGACTTGGGAGCGGGCAATTGCTGAAAGGTAATTTCCTAAAACCCCTTTAGTATGTGCCCTATTAATGCTTCATTAGTTATCACATAAATTTGCAGATTTTGCTTATTGCGGTGACTCTCTAAGATGTTGAAAGTTGTAATTTCAACATCAATTACTTGCATCCCTTCACTAACATGTTTTTTGGAAATTCAGGTTTTGGTGGAGCCTTTTGGTTGGAGTTGATTGGTGGGATGCTGTGGGCTGCACGCAGAGTGCTGCTGAGGATGGTATTGGTAAGGAGGTGCATGTCATTAGTCCTTTTGCTATTTTTAATCAATCATTCTAATTAAATTAGAGAATAAAGAAAAAGGTCTATTTTTTTTTTTTTGGGGTTTCTTGTTTGTTATCGGTGTTCCATATTGATAATTTTATTTTATTTATTTGTTTTTTCAGTTTCACTTAACAGTGTTATTGCAGTCTTGGATGCGGATTTCCATTCTCTTCCTTCAACTCACCACAGGAAACAATATGGTCCAGTATGTTATTTTGAACTATCACCACTTGAAAGCTCCATCATTAGCTTTCTTAGATAGCTTCAATTACTTATTTTCCATGTCATCAGCTCTAGGGAAGTTTTATTGTTCTTTTGTTAATTGTGTTGAGGGAGTATACTATATTGTAGTAAGGTGTTGGTGTTTAGTTCTTACTGGAGACTGTATTCCTGGTGAACACGGTACCCAGCTCCCATCTCATTTCCCCACCTTTAAAATAAAGTGCAAAAGGTAGCTTTTCGTTTGTTTTTTTCTTGAAAACTTCAGTTTGTTAATCTAATTTTTGAACCCACACAGTAGCTGCTATAGCCTACTGTTTTACCAAATGTCCCGAGATTCATATTAGATATTTTTAAAAAGGTTGATTTTTTCTCAGTATTCTGGTTGACTGTACTATACATGTGGCTCGATGGGCTTACAGTGGTTGAGTTCTATAAAAGAAGGGACAAAGGGGGGAAAGAAAAAGATGACTTGGGCTCAATTTGAATAGGACATAAGTGTATGAGAGGAGAAAGCAAGAAAAAGATGAGCTGGACTAGGCACAAAGGAAAGGAGTGCAGCAGCATAACAAACTCTGACATGTGGGTAGTGGGTGTGAGAGCAGTGCTGGATGAGTAGGAATAAATAGGGTTTTGCCAAGGTGGAAAGGCAAGGAAAATATCAGTTTAGGGTGGGAGGGAGTCAGGTCTCACAAAAGCCAGAAAACTATGTTTATTTTTATGGTTTGAGTACTTTCCTCTGCATTTTGCCATTTTCTCTTGTATTAGTCCTATCTTGGCCATATATAGGTGGGATTATGTTACTGGTTATACCAAATAATAATGGACTAGCAGAGGTTTCTAACATGACTATATGTAATTGCTTTTTTAACTAAACAATTTTGATTCATATAATTGCAGAGTTTAGACAGAATAAAATGTAGGCTACTGGAAGGAACAAACGCACAAGAGGTCAGGGCAATGGTTCTCGATATGCAAGCTAGGTTGTTGTTGGATATGCTTGGGAAGGGAATTGAGTCAGCTTTGATAAATCCTTCAGCTTTAGTGTCTGAGCCGTGGCAAGCATCTGGTGAGACATTGTCCAGCATTGACCATGAAGCAATGGCTGTTGAAACTGCACTAGTTCCAAGTATTCAGGTGTGCTTTTCTTACAGTGGGAGACATGTTCCCCTTATTTTGTTCAATCAGAAGATTCTGTACAATTCAAGATGAGAATAGAAATATGGTGAATGAGGAAGATTGTGCGCAGGAACTTCCACACATGTTTAGGAAGCTCCTTTCCTTTTCTTTTTCTATGTAGTGTTCTAGAGATAGAGATTAACAACCAGATAAAATCTTGATGATAATTGTTAAGGAACAGAGAATAATAATAAAGGGGGTTTACTGACTTCTTTCTTAGCTAGTTACCCTGTTTGTTCTTTTTGACTGTCAATTTGGTTTAGTATAACAATTAGTACACGAGCCCAAGCCCATTAATCACTTATATAACTAGTTTACTGTAGCCAAATGCTCAAACCGTTTTAACTTTTAACACTCCTTGTCAAGCTTAAGATTATACTAACCTCAGCTTGACATAATCAAACCCAATCAAAATGAGATAAAAGTGAAAGTTGTGATAATTGTATCTCTTTACTAATTTTGTGTGGTTTTAGAAAACAAAGGGGAACACTTAAAGGATATGCTTAAATCCCGATATATATGAGAGATCAACTAAGCTTCTAGTATTCTTTGACCTATTTTTCATGATCAGCCTCTTGCCGTTCTTAGTTGGTCTCTACTACTTGGATTTCAAGAACAAAACTGAACTAAGAAAAGTCTAGTGTAAAAATCTTAAATACACTTTTCCTTTCTTTTTCCAACTAAGTTTCTAAATTCTAAATAATATACTGAAAGTTCACATAATTATATTGAGAATTGTTGAGACAGAGTAGTAAACTGAATAATGCTTGTTATTATCAATCATAGAAGTACATAGAGGGGTATTTATAGGAAGGGAACCTAACTAAGATCAGATTAACTCCCATAACTACCTAACAAAATAACAGCTTCTAAATCATAACAACCATAACAGCACAAACTAACTTCACTTGACAAGAATCATAAACTACAAAAACTTTAATTAAAACTGACCATGTTCTAGCTATACATAGATTTGAAACCTTACAACTTAGAACACCAAAGAAAATATGATTTATGTCAAGGAAAGAGGCAGTTTTGGTATGTACTGTGGTGTGTGGAAGCAACATGAGTGTTTATGTGGCTGCTCAGATAGAAGTTGGTTCAGTCAAATCCCTTTGAATGTGTGTATGATATATTATTATTAAACACTTCACCCTCATTTCATTGGGCTCATACATCCTTGAATTTTTCTATCATTTACCTGAAGATACTTTTTGTAATTTCCAGTTTCTTTATTCGTTCAACATTGTGCAGGCTTATGTGGATGCAGTTCTTGATCTGGCTTCACATTTTATTACACGTTTGCGGCGATATGCAAGTTTCTGTAGAACACTGGCAAGTCATGCTGTGAGTGCAGGCACGGGAAGTAACCGCAATATGGTTGCAAGTCCTACCCAAAGTTCTGCAACTCCTGCACCAAGTCAGGGTCAGTTTGTGCCAATCTGACATTGTAAAGTTTAACCAAATAATAAATAGGCAAAGATACCTTTTTTATCACTAATCTTATAAAAATTCCAAATGCCATTCACTGTGTTGTCATGATCCAAATTAGTGATGGAAAAAAATTATCATTCTCATGGTTTAACTGTCTGTATATGCAACCCAATTTCATTATCTGAACACAAAAATTGGCATATACCATTTCTCTAGAAAAAGAGCAAATATGCCAATTTTGCATGTGGATCATAAAACTGGGTCAAATATTAGGCAACTTAACCATGTGATTGACAAATTAGATTTATTTTTCAATGACATTAGTACTTGAGGAAGAATTAAGAACTTTCATAAAAGTTAAGGGATGAAATTGAACTTGACCTCAAGCATAAGAGACCAAAAATGAAATTTCACCTAACAAATAAATTTACAGTTCTAAATTGTTAGTCAATTTTGGTCATATTAATAAGCGGTGCTTTTTCTAAGGTATGGCCTTAGAAAACAATCTTTTTTCTGACTTTGAATTGCTTTAGTTGACTTAATTATCAGAATGAATTTTTTGTTCAATTTACATAATCTATTAAAATGAAGATGATGTTTTCCAGCTGGTCAAAATGGGACAACCAGCTCGACTGGAAGCACACAGATGCAAGCTTGGGTACAAGGGGCAATCGCCAAGATTAGTAGCACAACTGACGGAGTGGCTAATCCAACTCCTAACCCCATCAGTGGTCCTTCTTCTTTTATGCCCATTAGCATTAACACAGGAACATTTCCTGGAACGCCTGCTGTCAGACTTATTGGAGACTGTCATTTCCTTCACAGATTATGTCAACTTTTGCTTTTCTGTTTTTTCTTTCGACGAACACAACTTCCCCGCTATATTGGGGGTGCACATAGATCACCTGATGCAAATATGCAGAAGCCTCAAGCTAATTATGCCCTTGGTTCTGGCAAAGTGGAGGAGAATGGAAAACAAGTATCAGCTATGGTCAGGCCAGATGATGGTCAGACTGGTCGAGCTAGCCAACTTGTTCCTGCTGCCAAAGGAGGTGAAGAAGCATCTCCTGGGCGCTCAAGATTGGGCACTGGAAATGCTGGCCAAGGATATACTTTTGAAGAGGTATAAATTGATATATGGCTATGACTGCTTTGAAAGCTCCAACTTCATTAATTTGTGTTCATGTGTCTTGGAAGTCCTGTAATTCTTTCTCTTAATTACCTAGACTTATAAAGTAGACTGTTCATCCACAATAATGCAGGTGAAGGTGCTTTTTCTGATACTTATGGACTTATGTCGACGAACTGCTGGCCTGCAACATCCACTACCAGTTTCTCAGGTGGGGAGCAGCAACATTCAGGTTCGGCTCCATTATATTGATGGGAACTACACTGTACTTCCAGAGGTTGTGGAAGCATCCCTTGGTCCACATATGCAGGTATTTCCACGTGTACACTTATTAGAAAGCTAGTTCTTCTAGGACACAAAATGAAACCAGTTATATATACCTTTTATTACCACACAACAATGATGGTATTTAATGAAACGATTTAAGTTATCATTGTCAAGTCTGACATTACGGAGGAAATGTCGTTTATGACTTTTGAAAAAAATGAGTCGCCGTCAAATTTTTATAAAAAATTTGGAAAAATTAAAGAAAGAAATTTTCGAAAATAATTTCGAAAAAGTGGTGGATAAGGCTCAAATTTGAGAAAAACCAGTCTCGAACCAAAGATGGGTTTGAGAGTCATTTGAGTCGTGGGGAAGGTGTCAGGCACCCCACAACACCCACACCCGTCAAAGGACTGTTACCCTAAGATAACTATACAAAAATTAAATGGCCTTAAATTTTTAAATAAATCATCCCAAAAAGATAAAAAAAAATGAAAATAAAACCACATACAAAGAAAAGGAAAATAAAGAAAAAACAAAGATAATAATTAAAAAAACAAAAATAAATATTTACAAAGATTGGACTTGACTTAGACGGAGCTCAAGGCCTACGTACCTGGTTAGGGGATCAAAGCCCACGTAGTTCGGAAAACAAACATAAGAAGAGGGGGAAAAGAAGACTTACTCGGGCATCCTCGCATTCTCCACAATTTAATTTAATTTAAAACTTTGCGAGAGTAAACACCCAAATCACACAATGAGAGGGATAAAAAAAAAAGTACCTTGAGTCTTCTCGTAAGTAAAATCCACAACATTAGGGTACTCTAAAGTAACCCTCTAAGAACATAATTTTTTTTTTAGTTTTTGTATATGAAAAGAAAGAAAATAAAATGGAAAAAAAAAAAGAGAAGAAAAAGAAAGAGAAAAAAAATCTATAAAAACAAATAAAAGGAAAGAAAAAGGTATTTTTGTTGTATTTTACTCTTTTATAAAAAAAAAAGGAAAAGAGTGAGTGGAAAAGAAAAAGAAGGGAGAACGGTGGAGGGGAAATAAGGAAAATCAAAATGTGGGAATTACTCTTTGCTTCCCCAAAACTTAACCCTCTTGCGTTTAGGTCCTCTACCTATCATGATGGGGATCAAAAAGCCATTTTGAAAAGGATAGATGGAGTTTAAGAGTGATTTCACCCAAGGGACTAAAATCCATCAAAACCATCGACTGATTTTGAAGGAACTGAGAACATATTTGGGGAATGAATCACCCATTGTTCTCATGAAAAATCATCTATGGTTTTGACAAGATTATGCAACAATTAAAGAAGGAAAATTATGCAAGATGAATACAGAAGCACAAGTGTTTCAAACCCTCACCTTGTGGAGTCTTTTGTGAAATAGAACTTACACTATTCACTCACAAACTCGCCTCCTTTCTTTAGAAATTTTGTGTCCTCTTTTTCTATTGTTCAATGTCATCTATAGCAGAAAGTTTGCTCACAAATAAGGAAGGAACACAAGATTGAAATCATCCCACAAGTTTCGGCCTATTTGCATTAAAACCCATGTTTATTTCCCTCAAGAAATTTTGCTTAATGCATAAGCGAAAATCACCCATGAATGAGGAAATCTCTTGCCAAAATCAAAATCATTGCAATAAATTGCATCAATTTTGCCCTTTTCCTCACATAAAAGCATGATTTTTTTTTTTCCTTTTTGGTGCAAAAACCCTATCCCTAAAACGTGTAGCTACTGCGCGGCGTGGAGAGGCATGAAGAAAATGAAGATGGTGATGAGGCAAGATTGAAATGCAGCGTTTGGCTTAGATTTTTTTACAGAAGGAACGCTGGAAAGGGTCAAATAAAACATTTGCCTAGATTAAACAAAATACTCCTTGTAGTCTAGTGGCAAGCTCTTGGGAGTGGGGATTGGAGGGACATGATTCGAACCATGTGGCTTGCACTCTTGGGAGTGGCAAGCTATTGTGTGTGGGCACACGTTTGCATTTGCATGTCTAAGTCTATCTGTATACATATGCAAATGTGTGTGTATACTTCTACACATTTGTGCCTATATATTTTTGTATGTGCATAAATGCATGTATGCATGTGCTTGGTTACATATATGTATTTATATAAATACGCCAGTGTTTGTGTGTATTTGTGTAATGGCCGTTGTATAGTGTATCTATATGTGTGTGTGTAGTATTTTAATAATCAAGGTTATAATGGCCAGTGGCTAGAGTCTCTTTAAAATCCTCCAATTTGGGCGAATTGAAAATTAGAATCTCTTTCAAATTCCTTGATTTCCTTGCTCTCCAAAGGTAAACTCCCAAATAAGATGAAGGTTATAATATTTTGTTTTGATTACCTTTCCATCATTTTCCCCTCCCAAATATACCTTTAGATCAGTTGATGTTTGGAAGGTCATCTCCTGTTGATAATCTGTGTTCAAATGAAATATGCAGAATATGCCCCGACCTAGAGGTGCAGATGCTGCTGGTCTTCTACTACGTGAGCTAGAACTACACCCTCCAGCAGAAGAGTGGCACAGGCGGAATATGTTTGGTGGACCTTGGTCTGATGCCGATGATGCTGATTCTGTAAATGATATACCAAGACTAGTTAGTTCTGCAGATCCACATGATTTCCGCTCATTGGATAATTGTGAGGTCTACTATGGAGCCCATGGCCTATGGCCAAGGAAGCGCAGGATGTCAGAACGAGATGCAGCTTTTGGCTTGAACACTTCTGTAGGCTTGGGAGCTTATCTTGGTATAATGGGATCTCGGAGAGATGTTGTTACTGCTGTGTGGAAGACTGGCCTTGAAGGGGTTTGGTACAAGGTGAAGAATTTTTTTTTTGCTCCCTTTAAATGATGTATATCTATGACTGGATGGAGGAACAGTTCTTTTTTTATATTATTTTCATGATATAATGGTACAGGAACCCTGCTTTCCTAGGAGAAGAAAAGCAGAATAGATTGGTAGAGTAACAAATTGGAAAAGTTCCAATAGTGTAGAGAAACAAAATGCAGTAATTAGAAGCAAACCGTCTTTCAGTGATACTTTTAGTCCTGTCAGAATCAATGCAGAGTTCTACCTGTGGGTTCTCTTGGTGACCCTTTTAGTTACTTTAGGATCTAGTATACTAACTTGGTGTTCATATCCAGTTGAGTGAATAAATCGACGCACCACACTAATTGCTAAAGTAAATGTTTGGTCGGGTATGAAATAAGTAAATGAGTTCCCTAATCGTCCTTAGGTACCTCTCTCTGTCAATTATTTTTTCTTCCTTGGCTGTGCTTTGAGCTTCATAGTGATCTCAATAGGTTTCAACTACTTTACAATTAAGCATCCCTGTTTATTGATTAAGCACATGCTTTTGTTGGTTTATAGAAGTTTTTACTTTGGATGTTGCAAATTCAATTCCCTTGGAATATTTCAAGGACCCAAGATCTTTAATCGCAAATATTCCAGACAATTTTTTAAGTCTATGGTACACCGTATTATTATTTTCTCTCAGGCAGTTTTGATACTCATACGACTTACGTCGTAGGATATTTCCTTCATGGTGGAAGGAATGATCGTCGAAGTTGTAACGGACGTTGATCATCCTAGCATTGCTAATCGTCCTTGCCAAGGTCTGGGCCTGAAACAGACAGTGGGAGTTAATGAAAGTAGCCTTAGAACCTCTGTAAAGTTTGTGAATAGATAGAAGATTACAAGAAAGGTTTGGTACAGGCAGGACAAACATCTAATTAATAGCTTTATAATGTTTATAGTTTCCTTGCAATGGGTGGAAGACTTCCATAAACAGTTCATATTTGCTCATTTCCAGAACAAGTAGAATATGTTTAAAATGAATATGTTAGGCTAGTCATATGGTTAGATAGACGTGCCTTAATCTATGATCTATGGTGCCAAATTTGAACAAGAATACAAAGAACTAGAATTACTAAATCTATCTTTGTTATTAATGTTGTGACACAATGTCAAGTCTCCTCTTAAAAATTAGATGTTAAGGTTTTGAATCTGTTGGAATAGTTTGAGCACAATAATTAGGTTGAAGTGTACTAAACTGCTAGTTAGTGATTAGTGGGATTGGCTAAATTCTGTTCTGGCTTAGTTACTCCCATCAAACAATCAATACCTGAATTCTTTGTGGAAAATTTTGGCAGTGTCTATATGTAGGTCCTTTGTATCTCTACTAATAGATAGAAAACTGAATTTTAAAAGTACTACTTGACCTCATTTATGGCTGTTTGTTTATCGCACTACCTGGCTTCTTGATCTTATTATGTCTTGCTCGTGGGCATGCTTTTAATTTTATTTTGTGGTTATCTTTCACTTGTCTGTTTCAGTGCATACGATGTCTGCGACAGACTTCTGCTTTTGCTTCACCAGGTGGTTCCAACAATCCTACCCCAAATGACAGGGAAGTTTGGTGGATTAGCCGCTGGGCTTATGGCTGCCCAATGTGTGGTGGAACCTGGGTTCGGGTTATATAGCTGACTGGTTACAGTATTGTGATAGCATCAGATTTTTCCTTGCCCTGGCATGGTGAATTCGTCTTGGTTTGAGGAAATAGGATCATTGTATATATATGTGGCTAACCCTAATGCCGATGGAAATCTGACCCCTGTAGTTATAATTTTTTGTAGTCATATCAAACTTCATTTTTAGCTGCCTATAGGTCACCTAGCTTGATCCCAATTCTTCCACTGTGCTTCCATCCATATCTCAAATTTTGCAGATTATGGTTTAGTTACTCTAATAATTCATGTAGCAACTTTATAAACTTAGTTTGCTTGCATCATCCCATGTAATTCATGTGCAGACTTGTATCTTTTCCTTTTGAAACGGTTTTGCAAGGAAAACTGTCTAGCAAAATGCAGTGCTTACAGTATTTAGATATAGCATATTCAAGTTCGTATTCAAACTTGTAACTTTCTCCTGAATATTGTTTTTTGGTAGACAACTTTCTCCTGAATATTAAATGGCCTTGATATCATCAGACTTCCCCAAATATGCTGAGTATGGGTTTGAAGTTTAGATGATATTTACATGATTTGATACATTTATCTTAAGGCTATTAACATTTTTTCGCTGAGGCTTCAGGATTTATTATTTGTTGATATGAACTGTTGACGCCAATAAAGATGAAGCACCTAACAGTTTTGACGTTTGTTGGAGCTTGTGAGGTGGACACACCACAAACCAATAATGTTTATAAGTAGGAAGACAGTGTATTGCAATTGCATAGTACCTGATGTCCAGCTTCATAAGGATGACAAATTCTAAAATACTCTGATGATTAAAAACTCACGAATGTAATATCGTGAAACATCACTTCTGAGTTGATGATATACAGTATACAATAAATAAACCAATAGCTTTGGTTACTTTGGAGGTTTGTAGTTTGTACTGTATTATAGCATAATTAAGTGTTTACGAGTTCCGAATTGGGAAACCATTCCCCATCCTCATGTCAATTTGTTTTTTTTTTTTTTTGAACAAGTATTTTCTATCAATGACAAGCATTTGTTTGAAAATTAAATATAGATATTAGAATTCAGAAACACACACATTTTGTTCAACTCATTCAATTGGACTTTCAGTTTTTGGTGATGTGTTACTGTTAAGGAATAATATAATTGAGGGTCTACAGCTTCCAAGCGGCACTGATATCTTTGAAAGCATATCATAAATTTTAAGGCTCATAATTTTATTTTTTCTTTTTGGTAGAAAGGGCTCATGCTGTCATTTATTTTTTCCTTCTTACAAAAGAATGTTATTTACTACGAAAATTTATTCGAGCACAACAAATTTCAGATTAATGCTTATCTCTTGTAAGGAGAAAATTCAAATCCCCCCAGGCCTAGTTAACGCTATCAAATTCCCAACCCAAGGGAATTTGACTAGTGTGTTTATGATGTACAACTTCGTGTACTCAAAAAGTCATCTCACTGTTCCTTGAAAAGCTCACGCCCAATAATCATTCTTCTGATCTCACTAGTTCCTGCTCCAATCTCATACAGCTTTGCATCTCTAAGAAGACGACCAGTTGTATACTCATTCACATAGCCATTCCCACCTAAACATTGTATAGCCTGCAAGTTTGAATGTAAAGAAATGGTTTGCAGTTATGTGAATTATGAGATCATTAGCAATATGCAACTCGAGTATGTTAGTTCTCGACAGATATGACGACAGATATGACGACGTGTAACTTGATCTTTCAAAAATCATTACTGTCAAATTAGTCATTCAAAGATATTGATGTTCCATTAGGAGAAAGAATTCTTTACTTGTATCAAAATGATATTATATTAATTTAATCATTAACATTGAAAAGAAAATTTAGGTACAAAGATAACAATTTTACGGATTTTTGTTTGTGAGGGACTAAATTGAAAGTCACACTATCTATCAAGGATTAAAATAGAGTTTTTCTCCAAACAAAACAACTGTATTACCTGCAAAGCAACCTGGGTTGCTCTTTCTGCTGAAGTAAGTATAACTCCGGCACAATCCTGTTGTCAGTTTCCATAAAATTTAATGTTAAGCTGAGTTCAAAACGGTAAAAGAGTTACTTAACGCTTTTCTAGTTGGTGACAACAACCAATTAAGATCGGTGTATCTAAAAGATGGCGCAAAAGAATGAAGACTTAAACCGGATTTGGTTACTTGGTTTGCAATGAAGAGGAAACAAACAGAAACATAGTCTAAGTTTATGCAAGTAAAACAAACAAAATATGGCCCATGAAAAAAAAAAATGAGCTCACATCAAAGCATAAGTTATATATCCTTGGCTTGAGGTTGAGAATAAAAATATAACAAAGTATGCAAATATTTCAAGTATGTTATTCTTATGTTTGACAGTAAAACAAAAAAGTCAGGAAGTAAATCCAACAGCTGTAATAAGTGAAAAATATGGCAGAAGTGTCCATAGTTAACTTAAAGAAACCAACCAAGAAGTTAACATGCCAAGAGTAAATAACAGAATATATTCAAGATCTATGGAGGCACCTTGGGGTCGACTTTTCCGTCGTCACAGTCCCGAGCAACAGAATACACATAAGACCTGAAAAATAGTTTTTTTTTTTCTTTTTTCATTCATATTCATGCAATCGCTTAACTAGAAAGAGTATTGACCATCATATTATAATCCTTTACCTCGAGGACTGTAAAGAAGTGTACATGTCAGCAACTTTCCCCTGAAATTATTGACTAATTGTCAGCGTGAGGGGTGCTATGTTTCATGTACAAATAGAAAAATAATGATGTATAATATAAACCTGAATAAATTGAAACTCCCCAATAGGCCGGCCAAACTGCTCTCTTTGTCGAACATAAGGAAGAACAGCATCAAGACATGCCTGCATAATACCTAAAGGGCCACCTGACAAAACAAGCCTCTCTAGATCCAGCCCAGACATCATAACGTAGACTCCTGAACTAAAGCGGAGGGAAAAGAGATATTAAGAAACTGTCATTTTTTAAGCAGTAAAAAAAAAGTGAAAGCATAATCACTGGCACTACTACAATAGCAAATTCTATATTATAATAGTGCAATTTACGATACAACACCACCTCATCTATAGACCTATTTGCAAAGGAAATCTAAGATAGCACAGGAGAAGCACCATTAGAAATGTAATAGTCAAAATGTTTCACCATGTTTTGCATAACTGTCGAACTTAGGGTAAGCACATATCCACTGTTTGTCGCTTAATGCTAGGAGACGGTTCTAGAGTCAAATTTAGATGTTTGTTAGGGATATCTCTATTTAATGCTTGACTCAATAGTTTCAAGGGCGTCAGAAGTTATAATATCATGGTGCTGGAGTTTGGTCCTCTCACACAGACTAACTTTCAATCCAAGTTCTCTTTCCTCTACCATTTTCTTTTTATGTCTCCTATATTGTGGTGTTTCAGGAAAATGCTGCAAGAAGTGCTAAGATCATTCCTACTTAGATATAGCAAGGAAATCTAGATAACATGAGAATCGTTTTCATAATTTATTTTAAAGAAGTTTTTTCAAAGATTCAACAAAAAACAACTGATCAGGTGGGTCAATCATATAATAGTCTTGCAACATACTTCAGCATGCTGGGCTATAAAAACAATTATATAGACTGGATCATTTTTTTTTTCAGGGGGATAGAATGTAGAGAATGTTTGATAATAACTATACTACAGAAGCGATTGAAAGACCTTTTCCTTCTTTCCCAAGAACATTTTCTTCAGGTACAAAGCAATTCTCGAAGACAAGCTCACATCTGTCAACACCATTGGTTACTGTCAATAAAAGCAAGTGAAAATAGGTTGGAGATGGACAGAGATGCAGATAACAAGCATACGTACGTATCGCTTCCTCGCATCCCGAGTTTGTCCAATTTCTGGGCAGTAAAGAATCTGTAGCCAAAACAAAAACACTATATAAATGCTTTGTCATTAGAAAGAGAGGCCTCAGTTTTCCTGGGCACTACAGAATATGTAGTGAAAATGATACATAATTCCAGAGAAAATACCCCGGCATTCCCTTCTCGATAATGAATGCTGTAATTCCTTTTGACCCAGCTTTTATGTCTGTTTTTGCATAAACAACCTGATCAAGTTCAAAACATCAGTCAAATGTACCAAGCATTTCACTGTACATATCTGATCTCTAAGAGCTAATCACATTTTGAATAGCATTTTGTTTCCCCATATAAGCCATCAAAATTTCTTTCATGCACTAGGCACACTATATCAATTGTGTGCCAGACCAAAGTGAACAAACACTCAGTTTGGCAAAATTAATCAACAATGAAAAATATGCGCTTCTTTAGTTCCAATAAGATTCAAATAGCAGTGAAATGAGTCGAAATATGTGATTTACATAATATATCTAAATATATGGTTTACTTGATAATTGACATAGGGTAAGAAAATGTTTACCAGATTTGCATAAGAGAGCAAAGAGACCACATAAGAACTAATGAAAAAATGAAAACACTGCTGCTCTAATAGCAAAGTCAAAGGAAGATATAGCATACAACTATGTGAGGTTTGATCTTTGGGTAACCCTCAACTGCAATATGGCCGTTTATCATTGACAATTTTACTTTTCAGCTGCAATTACAGTGAAGTTTATTTTATGTGCAGTATTGAAAACCTCAGACAGTGTAAACCGGACCAATGGGCACAGAAAAAGTATTGTTCTTTAACAGCATCAAATTCATTCCGATAAGCCTGTACTGTTTATGTTCTGACACTTCCAAGGAATAAGCAACGAGAAGAAACCAAATAAAATATATAACCAAAATCTTGCAGTTATACTAGAAAGTCATATATAACACAGCCAAACAATGTTCACCTCAAACAATCACTCTGTCTCTGTGCTTGTGAGTAGGTAGTAGCATACCTAAATGCTAGATACCAACTCATTTATCAGGTTATATGACTAGGAAATAGAGGAAAGTTATACAAAGTAACCAAAACAATGCAATGAAACCAGAGAAACATACCAATGTTTGAGCAACTGGACCGTTGGTACACCACATCTTGTTTCCATTAATTACATAACCCCCATCTACACGATCAGCCTTGCATTTCATGCTGACAACATCAGAACCAGCTGCAAGAAAAGACCAACTTACTGAGCAAAGCCCCTGAGATTTCTGAAATTGCAAGATACAATTGTTGTGGTCCAACTAGTTACCGTTGGGCTCACTCATTGCTAGAGCTCCCACATGCTCCCCAGAGATAAGCTTTAAATAAAAAATATAAATTAATCAGCCCATAGAGTAAAAGAGAGAATTTCCTTTGATTATTACTAGCTAATAAAGTCAACCTTATAACATCATCTGTCATAGCAAAGCAAAAAATGTACCAAAAACAAATAACATTAAGAAGTGAAGAAAAGAACCTTTGGCAAGTACTTTTGCTTCTGAGCAGGGCTTGCATTCCTCACCTACACAAAAAAAGAGGTGGCCAGGGTAAGGTTAATTAGTAGATCATCAAGTAGACGTGAAAGAGACTTAAGTTCCATTTTAGTACCAGCTGATTGATACACAGGTTAGAATGAGCACCATAAGAAAGTCCAACAGATGCAGAAGCACGGCTTATTTCTTCCATTGCTATACAATGGTATAAGTAGCCAAGACCAAGACCTCCATATTCCTCTGTAAGATAAAAGAATTAGATTTGGTCAAGTTTGTTAGCATACTGGACATGGTCATATATGAGAGCTGTCAAACAAATCTAGCTTCTATCAACTACACATTAGCCTTTTTTTTAGGGGGGTGGCAATGGTTGGAGGGGTGGGGAATGGGGGTAAACAATTATTCTTTTTCATGGCAATACCTATGTATTGGGGGACAATGTAATTTCAAAGGTTAAGGTTGTATATGGTTGTAAGCCGAACCTGTAAAATAAGTCTAGAATGGTGTTGACAACCCCCATATATTGTTAAAAAATGCAATATTTTGACAGATCAAAGAATGAATGCAAGTTAGGATGGGAAAAAGACTCTACCTGGTGCAGTAATTCCATGGAGATTGAAATCCCCCATGTGTTTCCATAAGTTTACTTCCTAAAAATTAGAATAAGACAGAATCAGAACGTCAAATATATTCTTTTACCATTTTATGCTCATGGAAAAAGTAAGAATATATCCTCATACAAACCTTCGGGAATGAATTTGTTTGGTCTATTTTTGAAGCATGAGGGGCAATGATTTCCTTGGCAAATTGTGCAACGCTTTCTTTAAACTGTATCATGCAACAAACATTGAAATTTGAAACATCCATATAGTAAAACACACGCCACAGTTCATGGTCAAATACGTTAGTAAGCGAAATCATATTAAGAAAATAAACATAGATCAAAATTTCAATAAACAAGTATGCAATTTTAAAGAAACATCTCTAATAAAATAAAGATTTGGAAGCATACAGTTTTACACCGACTTGAGAATTTCGAAAAAATTTAAATTGAAAAAAAAAATCTCAAAATTCTCAAGTCGATGTAAAATTGTAAGCCTAAAGGCAATTGTTCAACTGAATTGAGAAAGTAAAGTGAAACTGAAATCTTATTTCTACAGAATGCACGATCGATAGCCATTTCCACAGGCAAATATCGTACTCTAAAATCACCACGATTACTTTTTCTGGACAGGACAAGCCAGTTTCTCAACCTTTAGCTAAAAATTGAAACTGTTACAGCATTCACAGAAAGTGATGATCCAACACAGTGTAAATCCTTTAACAACAGAGTACTTAAACTGTCAAAATTGGAACAATATACAAATTGTAGTTTCAAAGGAAAACACAAGTATTCCACCAACCATTAAAAAAAAAAAAATCAAATCCGTATACACTAATGCTTTCTTCTACGAGTGGGTTGATTTGTAGTTTGTCCAAGAACTTCAACATATCACTCTAATCAAATAAATCAAAACCAAGTTGATGCATTAAAAAAAACACACACACAAACACCCACAAAGTGAGAAAGAATACCTGTATCTGAGTTTCGTCGAAGAGTAAGGAGGTGGAGAAAGCAGCATAAAGAGATTTTCTGGCGAAAATCGATGACAAAATAGAGTTCGCTTTAACGATTCTATGCATCTTCGTATAGTTGAATTCAGATAAAATTGGAAAAGTAAGAAATATTGAAGGTAGGGAGAAAGAGCCAGAGGTTTTAGGGAGTGAAGGTGAAATGGTGATGACCTTGACATTTATTTATAGTGTGACGAATGAAGATTGAACATCATCCAAATCTCAAAAATTAGTAAAAAAATAAAATTAAATGTATTGTAGATTTTTTAAAATTTTACACCAAATGAAAGGGAGTTGAACTTAAAATACAAAGTAAACCAATAAAGGTTGTTGGCCAAGGAGTCGACTAGTACACAACGTCATAAGTTTTAATTTCACGAGTAATGTGAGGATTATATAAGTAATTTGAAGCGCTTATAAAATTTGGAGGTATGACATGACCTCAATGAACCTAGAAGTGTTTTTAAAGTTTAGGTGTGTCATGAGAGCTCATTGATTTTATGAGTCTTTACAAAAGTATTTACAGATCGCACAATAATAAAATTCTCACATTTCAGTAGAAATCGAACTCACAATTTAAATTATAAGTAAATTCCTTACTAACTAAATTAACTTTTATTCGCTGACCAAATTCATTGAATTGATCTCAACTCCTTAAAAAAAATCATCTTTAAGGGTTATTTGAACGGCTGAGTCAATTATACACTCTTAACGGGGCAATATTAAAAAAATGTAATAAAATCTTGTCTCTAAAAAAGTAATAATAAAATCATAAGCATGATTTATTTTGATTAAAATTAGTGAATAATAATAAGGGCATACTACATTTTTTTTTAAAATAAACGTGGCAAACTTAAGATAAGGATGGATGCCCATCCGAATCATCTTTCAGCGAGACAACGCCCATATGATCCCATGCTGGTGGAACGTGCCCCGAAAGAATTTTCTTCTGTTTTATTTTCGTTGGCCTCTAGTAATAAACAAAAAAAGGAAAAAAAGAAGGTTTTTTTTAAATAATATAAATTCATCTTTTAATTAATACAGCATCCAAAAAATTTAAAGATTTACTGAGATAGGACACACGTTTTCTTTTGCCAAAAAAAAAATTAATTTTTTGACCAAAAAAAGTACAACTAGCTACAGATGTGCAGTGTACAATAAAATATCGATTTTAGAAAAGCATATTGCATAAATTATTAAATTTATATCGTATTTTTTTTTAATAATCATATTTAATTCTCTTTTTGGGAAAAAAAATAATTATGTGAGATATTGAGTATTTAAAAGATAATTTCGTCCTAATTCAATTATATATTATATAGAAACACGTAGATCACACTACTAATCTCAACATGCATATTGTTTTGTTGATAATGATAACATTTAATTTATAACAAGCAAGTGTTTTACGTGTACAAATGAACTTCACAAGCAACGAAACTAAACATTTGGCATGATTCTCATTTAATTTGCCTAAAGAAATGAATTAAAAAGCACGACCTAATTCATTCTCGCTAGCTTGAGAAACAATACGTTGAGGCTTCACATCAAAGTCAAACCACCACCATCAAACTTATTCCACAAATTGTCTTTATATAGATTATAGACAAAACCCAGGCCAAAAAAAAAAAAAGATCATAGACCAAACCAAGGTCTCATTTCTCACGTTATTGTCATTAAAGGTTTTTCAATGTTCAACTCACCTAAATTTTTAGGTATAAAAAAACTATTTTTTATCTTATGTTCATTTTAATAATAAATTAAAAATTTGATCCATAAAAAATCACCGAATTGATAATTCAACCTTTGAAAGATTAAAATATACAATTTAATTTTTAAAATATCAATAATATATTTTTTTAATCCTTAAAAGATTAAAATAACATATTATTTAGTCCATAGAAAAAACTAATTAATATATTATTTTAATCTTTCAATAAATTATATATTTTAATTTTTCAAGAACTAAATTGTCAGCTCAATAATCTTTTAAATCTTTTAAAAACTAAATTATTAATTTAGTCTAATTTTAACAAGATATTGAGAGGGGAAGATCACCCGTGGACCACTTAAAACCAACAAAAACATAATTACAAAGGAAAAATAAAATCTCCGAACAACAAAAGGCAAAGCATTACGAAACAATAACAGAAAATAATCACACAAAATACAAAATAGCTAAACCCTATTTTCACTACCCAAAGCTTAATCATCATTCATCTAATCAAAAGCTCATGATTATCTCTCATTGATAACAACAACAATTCTAGACAGCGATACCATCCGCCACGTAATCCCCTCTCCTTCTCTCGTCCACGTGTCCCGGCGCTGCGCGTGGGGAAGGCAAAATAACAGACTCTCGCTGAGCATAAGCCACGCGCCGCACGGCGTCCTCGGTGACGCCGAACGCCGCCGCGAGCTCCGGCCCCATGAGAGTGTGGAATAGCGACGCTTTTCCGGCGAGAAACTGCGGCCTGTTCTTCCTCGCCGACGTCGTGAACCCGAAGAACTCGAGCCATCCAGATCTCGACGCGATCTGACAGAACGGAAAATACCTCGGAACGAAGAATACGTCGCCTTCTTTGATCTCGGCGTTCATGGCGGCGGTGCCGTTCGGAAACACCACCTGAATCCTCCCGCTGCCGCTCAAAACGACGCCGTATTCCGTCGCTCTAGGGTTCATATGCGGCGCCATCATCGATCCCTGCGTCAACAAATTTTTTCAGAAAAATCAATCGATTAATCGATTAACAAATTTTTTCTGTACTTACGGCGGTGAGATTGACGAGATAAACGCCGACGCCGGATTTTCTAAGCGGCGCGTAATCGTAGCCGTCCAATGCGACGCTCCATCCGTATCTGTTTTTGAAATTAGGTTTCTTATCGTAGAGATTGTAGGAGTCAGGGGATTTCGCCGTTCTTTTTTCTCCCTTATTCTCGTATCCAAACACAGATTTCAAGAGCTTCCTCCATGACCTAAAAACTGAACGCTTCTCTTCTTCTTCATCTTCTTCCTCTCCTTCTTCTTCGTCATTGACGGCTTCTCCTCGATCTCCCGCCATTTTCTTGAGGCTTTCTAGCCTTAGTTCCTCTTTCAGTTGAAGGAATTTCGTCCATATGCTTGGAGCGTGAGAATCACCTACATACACAATCGGACCTTCTAGCTTCCTCGACAGGATTCGATCTATCTCAGCACGCGATGCCTGTGTGCATTATTATGTGATAATCATCAGATCAGTAAATTTGTCAGTAATTCTTGATTTCTTTCAAATTTCAATTAGGCGAGAACGTACGTTAAATGCATTTTCGAGGATCTCAGAATCGAATCCAGAAAGAACATTCGGCGGGAAGGTCCCTCCTCCGATGTAGAATGACTGGAAATTAAAACAAGAATCAATTAATGTGCAATTAGTCTTTAAATTCAATGCTTAATGACATGAATTAGTGATTGAATCGATGAATTAGGTAATGAATGTGAACCTGGAATGGCGGGAAACCTAAGCTCTCGGAGGGATCGATGCAGGAGATGACGTGAAGTCTCTGGCCTTGCTCTGTGTTGAGTAAGTAGAAAACAGAACCCGCCGGAATTCTGTAAACGTCGCCGGTTTTCAAAATCCGTTCGGCTAGCTCGTCTTTGTAGATGAATCCCAACTTCGCCACCCCTATATATATAGTCCATCATGCTTGCATGCCACCAATTATCAATTGATTTTGTAAAATGATTAACATATACTAGCTTTTTTCTTAATTTTGTTTCTTGTGATGAAAAAAAGTTCTCAAAAAACAACAATAACTTTATTTAAAGAATTCTCTATTTATTTCTTTATTTCAGTTTGTTAAACTTGACAATATTTGAGATTCATAATCAACTTTTATTTCATCTTTTTATGGGGAAAAAAAAACAATAACCAATTTTTTTGAAAGATATAGATAATTTCTGAATAAAACTTAATGGTCAAAGTGTATTTTTAAGTCTTAATTTGGTTTTATAACTTTTTTTTTTATACTTCTGATCTCATATATCTTTTACTTGGGTCACAAATTTGATCTCATATTATTTTACTTTTTGTCAAATATCTTTTGATTAATAGTAAAATTGGTCAAATTGATCAAATATCTTTAGAAAAAAGTTTTACTATCCTATTTAGATGACCAAAAAATGTGATATTATTTTTACACGATACGAGACCAATTCTACAACTTGAACTAAAAATATCAGATTAAAAGTACAACATCAGATTAAAAGTACAACATAGGACCAAATTTACAATCTAAATAAAAAATATAGGATCAAAAATATAATAAAAGAATAACGAGACAAATTGAGACCTAAATTATAGGACAAAATTGCAGTTTGGCCAAACTTGATCATTGTCAAGTTTGTTTTGCAAACAAGCTAAAAAAGGCTTAACAAATATAATATAATATATACCTCTACGAATGAAGATGATGAGGGTGGAATCGAAATACTGAGGAATGAAGAGCGACTTGGGTTCCATAGTGATGAAGCCAATGTGCAATGGCTTATCAGTGAACCTTCCACCATAGCTTTCAAGTACTCTCATTTCGCCAGCCTCTGTCTTCATGAATGGCTTCGAGAAGCGTCTCAACATGAACCTACTCTCATCATCAATATCATGATCATCATCATAAGATGATGATGATGCATGGCACACAATTACAAGAAGAAGTAGTAGTAGTTGTAGCAACACCAAATGGCTTCTTCTTCTTCCTCTTGTGATCACCATTGTTGTGAATTGCTTTGTTTCTTTTTTTATTTTATTGATTGCTTAATCTTCTCTCTGATAATATATTCCTGAGGTGATCAGGTTGAGTGGTTTTTATAAAGATGGCTTGCTGAGAATTCAGCATCACATGCACGTCACAGGTGGCGTTCTTTTACACTCACACTGGCTTTGCTGGCGTTTTATCTTTTCGACACATACATGAGGGACAAAGTATCCATGCATGCATTCAAATGTTTCTACTTTGTAATTTGTAATGCTTTGTTACTTTCTGTGATTATATTTGTTGGTTTCTAAAATTATATATTTTTTTGTATGTATTTGTTATATATATATATATTGTATGATATTAACATTTTTATTTAACTTTTTAGAAAATAATGAAACTGTTTAATTGTTTTAGAAAATTTATTATTTAGTCCTGAATTTCTAACCGTTAATAGATCAATAAAAATTTACAACTCCATTCCTAAAATGTTGCAATCATTAAACATTTTCTCTAAGTCAGATTTAGTTTAAATTCAAGCATAAAAAATATAAAATGAATTTAAATTTAGAGACCAAATTACAGTTCTGTCACAATAGGATAGAATTTCTGAGACATTTTTTTAACCCATATTAATATCACCTCTCTTACAGGTCAAATTGTCATATATTCAATACAAGACAGAAATCCTTAATCATAGTATCGTTATCATTAATAGGAGCAGACATCATTAATGAATAATTATGATCAATAACACTCTTATTTCAAGTGATTTTTAAAATAGACCAGAAAAACTGAAGTTTTAATTGATACTTTCATAATTTTTTTTTGGTTACATGATGCTTTCATAATTATTCAAGTTAAAATGATATTTACTGTTAAATATGTACTTTCTTGTATTGTCATGTCCTTCCACAGTAAATTTGAACTCTTATGTTGGTAATTTTGTTTAGATGCTGTACTTATACAAGTAATATATAATGAAATATTCTATAAATAATAAACTTTCAAATGCACTTATATAATTCAAGCCAAGCATCGCAAAAAACACACACAACTCCTAAAAACTTGTTTCTTTTTTATATTTGAACTTTAATCATGCACATCAGGCTAATTTCTAAGCCCACTAACTACTGAGATGTTCGATGGTAACAATTATTTTTTCTTTTAAATGTTCTCTATCATGCTAATGAGGTAATAATATTCAATAGGAATTTCCCTAATATAAATCAAGTGGCAGGAAAGCAGCAAAAGTTACATTACACAGAAACCTTGTCCTGTTAGATTATAAATTTCTATCTACAGAACATATCCACCTCAAAAAATTAACTAAAAATTGCTTCATACAGAACATCCAATACATACTATCTTTTACTGCTTTTCAACTCCTGCAAACTAAAATGTAAACACATCAGACATTTCAGCTTAAGAAAGATAAAACAACTAGTCACCATACGCTTCAGATATGATCTCAATGAACATTGCATGAGCACAACTTGCCCTTCCTAGGTAGGTAAAATCTTATTGTTTCTCTTTTCATCACAGAAAATGGGAATATTCATTTTCATGACAAAACTAGGAATCATTGCGAAAGGCTCTGTTTCCTCTGCAGCCAGGAACCCTTTTGATGCATAGAAATCTGAAATATGATTGCAGGACAAGACCAAGAAAAAGAAAAAGGCTTGGATATAAGATAGTAAAACTATAAATAAGAATTTCAAGGATCAAATCAAAACCCTCTCCCTCAAATCCCTTGAAAACATATGCTTACAGATCATGTGTAGCCATCTAAAAATAGTTTTCAAATAAAACTTTCATTCACAAAGATCCTAATCAGCATGCCCATGCCTCTCATATGTTAACAAGAATGCCCCAACACCCTTATTCCAATAATATTAATATAACTCAGAGAAAAAATAAACTGCCCTACCTTGCAAGAATCATAGTATTGCAGACATATATGGTTACTGACAATTCTGCACAATTAAGTGGAAAGAATAGATGACTGAGATATGATGCAAACTACCTCAAAGCTAGATTTACAGAACCTCAAATTCAAACCACATCACCACAAATCAGCAGCCATTACATAGAAATAGATGCATATCCAAATCATATTCAGAAAACATACTAAAGTATGAATCATTCCCAGATTTTATGCTGATTAGATTTTCAGCCACTAAAGACTTCCTTTCTTTCATCTTCCCTTAAATCAGCAACTGCACTGTCTTTGTATAAACCCCGGCTCCTATCCAGCAACCCTTTCTTTAACAGTAAAGCAAGTTCATCTCTGATCATTACAAGGGGGTGTTTCTGCACAAGTTCCCGACCATTGTAAGCCTCCCTGAGAACAACTGTCTGAGTGTCGCCCTTCATAGAGATATAAAATATACCAGGATGACGCTCAAATACTTTAGTGAACTTCTGGGGTAATCCCAAGCGGTTGCGGAGGTTGCTAACATTCTTGCGCTCAGTTTGCTTATGAACTGTAAGGTGAAGGAGCTCATGGAAGACCCCAACTATCCTCTTCTCAGATACATCTGTACGAGGATCCATGTGAGAAGCATCAAAGTAGGGAGAAGTATAGGGGAGTTTCTGCCACTCTTTCAACCATTCCATGCACTTTCTTTTCAGCCCAAACCCCCTAGTGAAACTAATCGGAAAGGCTAATGATCCTTTTCTTATGTCTTCTTCCTTCTGTTGGACAGAAGCATTCTTCTGTAACTCAGAGACAGCAAGGATATCATCCCAAAATATCAACTTCAAGCCAACACGACCATCAGGGAGGTCAACCAAAGAGAACCTATCAGGGTGGTTGGGAACTAAAGAATGATGGTAATCATATGGTAAACCGAGGTCCCATTTTAACTGGTCAATGGTTTGTAGTGGAAGGATCCTGTCTCTTGTGAGCATAAGCAATTTGCAAAGCCTATCCCTGAATTCCAACTGATTTTGCTGAAGAACATTAACTTCTTGTTGATAGAGCTGCAAAGCTTCAGGACTTAAACTGAAACATGGGACACGAGAACCTCCACTGTCAAGAGTATAGGACTCAATAAATATATTAGGGTATCTTCGGATAAAGGTGGAGAGTTTCAGGTCATGGGGGAGACCAAGTTGTCCACGATGACGAGAAAGATGATATATAGGAAGACAGCATCCAGAAGATGAAGAAATAACAGAGACAAGAATCCCAGCTGCCTTTAAATCTCCCTGACCCGCGACAACAGAATCCAATGTCCTGTCTTTCACCCATTTCAACTTTATGTTTACTAGACTGAACTTCTGCTGATAAATGTATCCTCGCTGATGTCTATGAATGAAACCATAGATTCTCACAGTATCAAATAACCAACGTAACATTAAATGAAAATTACTATGGATATCATAGGTCCGTCACTACTATACAACAATGACCTTTGTACTTTTCAGAATCCACACTCTGTTTTAATAATTGCAACTGCATATATGGGGTAAAAATAGATTAGAAAATATGACCAAAGAAAAAAGTTGTAGAAATTTTATAGAACAAGAAATGTTTTAGGAAGAATCAAATTCTACAAGGGACAAGGACAAGACATCTTTGGTTCTCCGAAAGCAGCAACAGAAAGACTAAGGAAAAAAGGAAGTTGAACTGCACAAATCAAAACATCTTGCAGCGTAGCCCAATCTATCTACATATCAAACATAGGAACCCTGTAAAAAACCCATGTGTAGAATACCCAAGGGAATCCATAAAAACCATCCTATCCCAAAGAATCTAAAGTGACAAAAGGACACCGTTGAAAATGGAGGCATGGTATCTCTATTTTCTATCAAATGTCTCTTTTAGTGGTTTGTCCTCAAAGTTGTCAAGGTAGTACAAGGAAAGTCCCAATGAGCTCTCTACAGTACATAATGTCTAAGTTTTTTGACATAAAAATGTATTCAAGATTGAATGGAAACTCTTGAAAAGAAATCTAAAGAGGGTCATAGCCAAAGTTTCAACCAAACTAAGTTAGAATCATAACTAACTCACACGCTTAAGCCTAGCAATTTAAAATTAAAGTGACAAAATTTAAGCTGCATTCAAGGGGGATTAGACAGCCTTTTAAATTGCTTGATTCTTGAATAAAAAAGAAAGCCAAATAATGGAGATCACAAGCTCAGAATCTCATTGGGACAAATCATCAAACACATGGTGAGCATATTAGTTTATACAAGAATAAATATCATCCATCTCAAAAAAACTCAGCATCCTCTTCTCAAGAGAGTACCAGTGACAACCATCAAGTATATACTAATATCATAGCGATACATTTAAAATAGATACTATTTGATCAAATAAGGGAAGAGACGAAACAACATGTGTTCACCTTTCTATCTTCTCTTCTTCAAAAACCGAAATGCCTCTCTCCCTCTCTCTCCGTCGCTGTCGCCGCCGCTGCTGTTTCGGTTGTTCTCTGCTTGCGGTGTCGGCAGTTCTGCTTCTCTTCTCTGTTTGCGTTGTTGTGCGCTTGCTTCCACTTCACAGTGCTGCCTGCCTGTTTGAGCAATGTGGACTTGGGAGGATCAAAACGCAATCCCTCGTGCGTTTTGTTTCTTCTGCTTCTCGGGAGGATCATATGTATGTAAAATAAATGAGGGACTAAATCGTTAACTTAGTAAAAAATAAGGGATCAAATAATAATTTTTCTCTTATTATTAATTTTGTATTATAGTTTTAAAATGTGGATGACCAGAAAGGGGTGGAGGCATATAATATAAGATATATATGATAATAGGCCTAATGACTCGAGGACTGGAAGACCTAGGCCATAGGCGTTCAAAGGCTCATCAAAGGAATCCCTTGAGCGAAGAACGCCAAAAGAGCCCTACACAAGTAAGGCACCAAGGACGCCAACAGCTAGGCGTCCACAGAAAGAGTCCTACACAAGTGAGGCACCAAGCTTCTCGTGACAATCGAGGACGCCAACAGCTAGGCGTCCACAGAAAGAGTCCTAGCATGGTTAAGACACCAAACGCCTTGCGTCAGGCGAGAACGCCAACAAACTGGCGCCCACGAAACAAACAACTTATTCCCGTATCCTGACCAACAGATCTGCGAGAATAACGGACAGTTAGGATTTCCACCAAAGATCACAACTGATTTGGCCAATCAGTTAAGATCACATTCGACCATATCTAGGTCAAAAAGGTCTCACTTCACCAGTATAAAAGGAGAGCTCCTCTACTGGAAAAAGGTACGCACTATTTCCATTTTCCACACTCTATTGCTCTCAGGCTATTTTACTGACTTAAGCATCGGAGGTGAATCGCAGGGCCACCCCTGTGTTTTCATTGTCTTGCAGGTGACTTCTGACCCAAAGTTGCCTCATCGAACCAGGTAATGCCCTACGGCCAAAACCAGGTTCATCAATATATATATATGTTAAAGAGTCATTTTGGTCCTAAATGTATGCCCTAATTTTTATTTTGGTCCATTATATTTTAAAATGTTCAAATTGATCCTAAATGCTTGTAAAATATTTGGTCTTAAACTATTAAATATGGCTTGTTTCAAGTTCAAACGTGACGAGTTTAGAGTTACGTATTATTCTCGAAGAGTACTTTCTTTATCCAGTTGGGGCCATCAGCAAACGAGGTCAAATTGGTCTTAAAAGTAGACCTCTCGTTTCATAGTTAAACAAGCAGAGTTGATCATATCTCTCTCGTTTCAAATTTAAATATAACGAATTCAGAGCTACGAGTTCCTCTTAACAAGTTTTTTGAACTTGAAATGGGAGACGAGAGAAATATGACCAAATTTAATAGTTTGGGACCAAAATGAAACATTTTACCAATAATTAAGACCAAAATGAATCATTTTACCAACATTTAGGACCAATTTGAACATTTTAAAGCATAATAGACAATAATGAACATTATGACATACATTTAGGATCAAAATAACCCTTTGCCGCATATATATATATATACTAGGGGCTTTGCGTGCCCTAACGGGCACGCAAATATGTATGTAAAATAAATTAGAAACTAAATTGTTAACTTAGTAAAGAAAGAGAGACCAAATAGTAAATTTTCTCTTATTTTTAATTTCATAAACTATAGTTTTAAAATGTAGACGACCAGAAAGGGGTGAAACCATATAATATAAGATATAGGGCAAAACTTACATATTGTTCTTTATATATTTGCCCTCCGGTTCTCCAGTTAAATTTTGCCATGTGTCTTACTTTTCACAAAAACAAACTTCTGTTTAACTCCGTTATGTAGGTGTAACCCAATTTTATCTCTCTTCATTAAAGACACACCTCTTTCTTCACTCTTCCTGCGTCAGTCTCTTAACCAAAAGATCTAGAAGATAAATCCAAATTTGAAGGCTGATGCACTCTCTTTCTTCCTTCCTCTTCAAATTATTCTCTCTCTCTTCTTTTAATATTTTTATATATTGTTATTTCAATATTTTCTCTCTCACTCTCACATGCTCTGATTTTAGTATTTTACTAATCTTCCTATGCACTACCATTAATATTTCAATTCTAAACAATTAAACCAGATGAAAGCGTTTGAATTAGTTTGAAAGAAGCCTTCTAAATATATATATATATAATGTTCATCAATTCATGAAATAAAATGCGGAGGTAGCTACATCATCATGATTATCATGTCGACGTCGTTGATGGTAAAGACTTTTACAACTACTCAATGATCCAGTTTCAATAGACATCTTCAAATTCTCTTCACGTTGAAAAATAAAGAACGAAGAGTGAAGAAAGAGAAGAGAAATGTTCAGCAATGAAAAACAAATTGAAGATGGAAGGACGATATAAGGAAGGAAGATGAGCTTTTTTTCAATGTCCAGTAATGTATGGGAAAGAGAGAGATAAAAGTGGGTTTAAAAAAAAAAAGAAAAAAAATGGGTATAGTGGTACTAAATGGTGTTAATGCAAGTTTGGTGAGATGGCAAGAAATCCCATGTGTCAGCTTTTAATAGGAGAACCTGAGGGCAAATACGTAAGGAACCGTATCTAAGTTTTATCCATATATATATATATATATATTGAAGTTTGGATTGAGACTGATTGGATTAAAGAAAATCGAAAAATCGTTGCCAAAGAAAATAATGGTGGTTTTGCAAAACTGTTGCTAAAGACAATAGCTACAATTTAGAACATCGATGCTTAAGACAATAACAATGGAATGCAAAACTGCTAGTAAAGATAATATTGTCGCTTCCTAAAATTATTGCTTCGTAAAATTTAGGGCTTGAGGCTTACTCCGTTAGCAGAAAGAGTCTCTGTGGTATATTTCCATCTAAAAATTAATGAAAAAAACTGAATATTTATCAAAACTTCACTCCTTCTTTCAAGATTTCCATTCATTCAGGTTCGGATTCATCTCATAATTGTATAGAAAGATTATAATCTTTATCAAACAGGTCTCTAAAACTTGCAAATCGAAAATCTCGATCCATTCTTTCTCATTTTCACGCCATTTTCAAACAAAAAATCATTATCCTAGATGAAATCAAGTAGCAAAGGATTAATAACAACACAAACACGATTTAAAAGTGGAAGAAAACTAACCTAACATTAAAATTTGAAAATCGAATTCACCACTTGAGATCACTTCCCTAAAACGTTTTTCCCCACTTAATGAAATACCCATTCATTTTGCTAGTTTTCCTTAAGTGTTGTTGCTGCCAAATGCCAATTTTTTTAATGTATTATTACATTCACAAACATTATATTAAAGTCTAGTTTCGTTTTCATCAAGTTATGGACCTAGTAGAATATAGATAAAACTTGAATTGAGGTTTTTGATAAAGATGATAAACTTTCTGAACTATTCTGAGAAGAATTAGAGACCTAAATGAAAGGAAAGTCTTGAAAAAAGGGTGAAATCTAGATAAAAATGCATTTTGTCGTTAATTTTTTGACATAAATATACCACAAGGACCCTTTTTGCTAATGAAGTAAACCTCAAGCCTTAAATTGACACTTTCTAAACCACAAAAACTCGATATCTAAATACCCCAAATCACAGAAATCTTCTTTATAATTTACCCTATTTTAAAACATAGGAGTGTTGCATTTCACAACTATAAGTCTTTTTCGGCAAAATGAAGAAAGAAAAAAAAAACTACTAGTAAATCTCAACTACTATCACGCCAAAAAAAGAAAATCTCAACTACTAGTCTAATGCGACATTTTTCATTGACAAAGTTAATTAATTGGAAAATTAAAATTTATGCCTTTTACTGCTCCCAACTTTCAAAAAGATTTGAGTCTAGAAGCCCATACGAACAATGCGGTTTATTTTTTACTTACCAACTAATGATAAATTGATAAATTTAAAAAAATGGAAATTTTAGTCTCAGTATTAAAGTTTGCTTTTTCATGATATGATATATTAAATTAAAAAAAAGATAAAAATCAAGAAAGAATTACAAGTATTACAATCCTTTATTTTAGATATTAGTCAAATAAATAATTAAGAGGAGGGTGAATTATTATTTTAAAACTTTTCAATTTTTATCAAAACAATTCCTTAAAAAGATTTCTTGCAAAACACACCATTAGAAAATAACAGTTAAGGAATTCAGAGTTTTAGGAAGATCATACCGGTATATATAGTGGTTCACATCAAATTTACACATTATGCCACGTCCATTCCTCAAGCACACAACAAGAGAATTTTTATAAACTTTGGGTAACTAGTACAAGAGCTAACCCTTATCCCTAGGGTTCACTGATCACGGTTTTATGGCTCACAAGTACAATCACAACCCAATATCCCACTGGAAGCTTTCTAAGCTATTACCAAACCTCCAACCTCAAACACAGAAGCTCACCCTAAGGGTTTTACGCATGAAGCTATAAAAGCTTTCTAGGAACTACACAAAAAGAGTAGAAGAGGATTTGTGGTTTTCTCACTAAGAGAATAGTCACTAAGACTGATAGCACTAAGCTAATGAATAAAGAGAACAGAGAAAAGTGTATAGAATGTTTAGCTCGACGTTGTCTTCAATTCTTGGTATACTTCTTCTTTATATAGACACTTGAGGAAGTACCCGTTAGGACTGGAGCTTCAACGGGCCAAAATGTGCAATGACTTCTTCTAATCTATAGAGCATAGAGACTCATCACCAAATCATGGCTAATCTTCACTTTAACCTTGCATTTAATGCTTGATGGAGCTTTTTATAATTTCTGCTTCTTTAACGTCTATATTTTGGGTCTGATCAGCACATAGCATTTCAGTACCTTCAATACAGTAGCTTTGGTCTTTTCAATTAGCCTCAAAGTGTTGATAAGCATAGCAGTAGCCATTTTACTTTTTTATACTTCAGCTTCTGCATCACACAGACAAGTAGAGGAGAATTTACTCGAAAGGAAATAAGTGCATTACAACTTTTTATTCCAAAAATGGTAAAAACCTTAAATCATGAAAAGTTATTGGCAAAAACAAAAAGTGAACAAATCACTTATAGGAGTAAAAAATCCGACTTGAGAATGATTAAATAAATATTTGACATTATCAAAAATTAATTTCATTTAATTATCAATTAATTAATTAGTTAATTAAATAATTGAATAAAATATCCACTAATTAAAATTTAGTCCAACAGTAATTTTTTTCAAAGAGAAAGATGATGAAGATGCGGAAATGATTGGAAAAAAAAGATTGAGTGGGAGAGCGGGAAAGAGTAGTTGAACAATTCCAATTTATTATTATTCATACCAAAGTAATTTTACTTAACTAAATTAAAAAAATAAATTAATAATTTGATTTTTAAAAAAATTATTGAGTCGACATCTCAATTTTTTAAAAAATTATTGAAGTACACATTTTACTCTATGAAAGAATCAAATAGTATTACTTATTAATCCTTTCAATTTAGTTAAAAAACATACTAATTAATTTTTTATAGACTAAATCATATGTTTAATTCTTTAAAGTCTAAATTATTTATTTAATTTTTGAAGAACTAAATTATTTGTTTAATCTTAAAAATAAAATTCAGAATCAAATAGTATTACTTATTAATCCTTTCAATTTAGTTAAAAAACATACTATTAATTTTTTATAGACTAAATCATATGTTTAATTCTTTAAAGTCTAAATTATTTATTTAATTTTTGAAGAACTAAATTATTTGTTTAATCTTAAAAATAAAATTCAGAATCAAATAGTATTACTTATTAATCCTTTCAATTTAGTTAAAAAACATACTATTAATTTTTTATAGACTAAATCATATGTTTAATTCTTTAAAGTCTAAATTATTTATTTAATTTTTGAAGAACTAAATTATTTGTTTAATCTTAAAAATAAAATTCAGAATCAAATAGTATTACTTATTAATCCTTTCAATTTAGTTAAAAAACATACTATTAATTTTTTATAGACTAAATCATATGTTTAATTCTTTAAAGTCTAAATTATTTATTTAATTTTTGAAGAACTAAATTATTTGTTTAATCTTAAAAATAAAATTCAGATTCCAAGAATCTAATTCCAAGTTTATAAAAAGGTAACGAAAAGAGAATTCGATACTTCTTGCTTTTTTTATTTATTTATTTATATTTATATGAGACGATGGTCAAATCAACAAATATTTTCAGTGGGGCATCTAGATTTCTTCTATCTTAGATCTCATCTCACATTTTCACACTCTACTTCACTTAACGTGTATGCTCAAGTGATTTCCGTTATATAAAAGACGAGGAAGGTGGGAGTACAATTATAATTTCATAGAAAAATGATACAAACTTGGTCAAATTATTCACATCTTTAAGATTTTATTTTTTGAATGTATGCTTGGATCCAAATTTAAAGTTCACGGGTTTCAAGACGGATAAGGACTTACCATATTTATACCATTCATGTTAATATACATATAAACATAACATTTGTAATCTTTATGAATTAGAAAAATATATAGAACTGTGAAATTATTAACAAAAAAATATTTAATTTTAAAATTTCTTCAAGTTTGAGTTAGATATAAGAACTATTTATAAGATTTATATTCTATAGATTAATTTTGATATTTGCTCAGTGTTAATGTTGAGGAATAAGATTTCGAAATTTAAGAATGAAAAAGAAAATGTATATTAATAATAAAAGATGGACTGGTCAAACATATGACAATACTATATTATATTATTATTAGTATTCAACATAATTTTATAACATAAGTCATAAGCGTCCAGTATAAAATATAGTGATAACATTTGGTTAAAATTTCATTTTAGTCCTAAGTGTTTGAATTACATTTTGTTTTAGTCTCAAATATTTTATTCATTTAAAATAAGTCCTAAGTGTTTGATGGCTTTTCTCACTCATTCTAGTGGCTTTTTTCACTCACCATTTATGTTTATATCGGGCACCCCTTTGTCGGATCCAAACAAACAAATTATGATTAAGATCGCCTTACTTACCAAGGATCATCTTTCCCGATATCACTTCTCTTACAGAATTGTATCTCCATAACATATTGGGATAACCTCTCTTACCGATAATCATTTCTTTATAATTCATACTATTGAGTTTGAGATAAAACATTAAAATAATATATTAATAAGATAAAATATAAATAAACTTATACAAATTTAAAATAAGAATGATGAATTTTTATCTTATCTAATCTCTACTATTTGATTGACCGTCTCTTATTTCCTCCTTCTCATTTTTCAATGTGTCAGCCCCTTTCTCTCTTAATTTTATTTTCTATTTCACATAAGCATGTAATTATGAGGCTTTTCTTTTTGTTTGGGCCTTCCATCTCAAGTTGCTAATTTATTTTTCAGGCCAAAAAAAAGTTGCCAATTTATTTTAGGTAAAATCATTAATTTCGTCTCTCAAACTTTACATCAGTTGTTAATTTTGTTTTCAATTTCTTTTTGTGGTCAATTTTGTCCCTAATTTTTTTATATTTTGGTTAATTTTATCCTTTAACTAACTTCTTTTAATAAATTAACGACAAACTACATAATGTTTTTCAATATGAGCTAGGATTTAAGTTTGTTTTTCTACCAGTTTTACATTACATATCAAAATCATTAGCTATGTAGATTTATCGTTAATATTTGACTAAAGTAAGAACAAAAAATAAAACTGATTAGAATGTGAAACATTGAAAACCATATTAACTATAAAAAAAGATTGGAAATGAAATTCTTTCCATTCAAACCAATAAAAAAAATTCTTTCCATTCATAAATGAATATTTAATTACTATTAATTATAATATACCATATATAAATATTAAATTGTAATTAACAAATTTCCTATCTATTTTGTTTTCTTTAAAATTTTGGGATGTTACAAAATTACCATTTTAGATAACATTGAATGCAATATGAAAGTTGAGAAATACAATTAACAACAAATAAGATTAAGTTTAATGTTTATATAACAACTGATCATATTTTTTTATTCTATAAATACAATCTTATTTGTTATTAATTGTATTTATTCTATAAATAGTTTAATGTTTATATAACAACTGACCATAATTTTTTACTCTATAAATTGAGGTACCCACCTCGGAGAGCAATCATTAATTATTTTACCGCGAGTCTTTCACTTAAAAGATAAACAACTTGCTATATAATGTTTTCTATATTTTAATTTGAAGGTGAAAATCAAACTCTCACTATTTATTTAAGAGATAAAGTGAGGGATCACTAGATATAATTAACATTATTAATTAATAATATCATGTCATTAACCGATAATAATAACAATACATTATCAATCATTTGTACTACTATGTCGTTGAATCATTAGATAAAAAAAAAAAAGGAAAACTGAACAAGGACGAATCTGAAAGCAATTAATATCTTAGAGACTAAAACAGAATTTTAGCTAGATTTGAATAGTTCATAATAAGACAAAATCGTATCGTCAGCTATGACGATCACGTCGTTTCCAGTAATGAGGATTGTTGAATTTGAGGGGCACACCACACTACTTTCATTTTCTTTTGTCTGCTAGCTTTACAAAGACTAACGCCGTTAGTCTTCGCTTTCTGTAAAATTTCTCTATATACGCACCTCCGATTCATTATCATTTTTCCAGTATGCTTTTGTCTTCTCCTCGTGAGGCTCATCTTTGGAGTACGCAGGGTTAGAATCTCTCTCTTTCTCTCCCTAATCGATGTCTCTTTTTCTCTTCACCTTTTTACTGCAAAAATCTTTTTCGGATCACTTTTTTAGCTTTTCTTCGTTTTTCTCTTCTAATTGTTTCCTGTTTTTCAAGTTTTTTCATCTCAGTAAATTAGTTATACACTTCTATCCTCCTAGCTGCTCCAACACACTGTAAAATTGAGTAGTTTAATTTCTACTTTTTGAAAATATTCTTTGCGGTTTTTTTAGTTGTGGTGGAAGAGGTTGATAACTGAGCTTCACTCGAAGTTTTATTGAGCATTCTAACGCTGTTTGATAGTTTATTCTGTGTCTTTTGAAGTTGAAATGTGTTTTTATCTTTGGAGTTTGGTTTAGGACGATTGTAGGCTGTTTGTAAGAAATTCTCAATTGAACTTGTGTTGTTATTGAGTTCATTTTATTATGGCTGGCTTTGTTCCACTTTTGTGAGTTGGATTGGAAAGATTACTGAAATCAGTATTGTATCATATCGACCTATTTGTTGTTTCATCTTTTTTATTTCAATCTACTCTGTTTTACATGATCGGAAAATGCACTAGACTGTGAACCTGGCTTAAGAAGAAGAGTGTACCTAATGCGGAATCTAAGGAGGAAAAAGACAAAACTAACGATCCAGTTAACTGATTAGATGTCATGTTGATTTCTATTTCCTATTTCATATATATTGTCGTGGTTGATTTCTGCTTCTTTCCTTCCCCTTTCTTTTTGATATTCTCGGGATTTCTTCTATAGGAAAATATGGTTTTCAAAGCATTTTACATATCAATGCATCATATATTTGTATTAATGTAAAACATGGAAAACAAGTAAAGCTTTCCATAAACAAGTTGGAATTGCAATTCAATGAATGGATTGTTATTATAGCAAATGCTGATAAATCAAATATTCCAAATCTATTTATTTATTTTCATATAGTTGAAATTGAGAAAGTGGAATCATTTGAATACATGTTTGGATGATGCCTTTATTTGAGAACTATATGCAAAAGAAGCTAACTTTGTATATCTCTTAGCATCAGGCTTCACTTGCTGGGGATGGACAACTCCATTTGAATTTTGAAACTTTCATGCTGACGTTCTTTACCTAAATTTCTCTGCTGAAGTGTTGATAAAAATGGCTTTTGAGCCATTAGATTGGTATTGTCGGCCAGTGACAAATGGAGTATGGACAAGGGTGGTCGAGAATGCCTTTGGTGCTTATACTCCATGTGCAGTTGATTCATCAGTGATCCTCATTTCGCATTTGATACTTCTTGGCTTATGCTTCTATCGGATATGGTTGATTAAGAAGGATTTCAAAGCCAAGAGATTCTGTTTAAGGTCCAAGCTTTATAATTATATTTTGGGTTTGCTAGCCGGATATTGCACTGCAGAGCCATTATTCAAATTGGTCATGGGGGTTTCAGTATTAAATTTAGATGGGCAGACTGGTCTTGCTCCATTTGAGGTGAGCTTTGAATGCTAAACTTATGCTTCTTGAATTTCCCTACTCCCCCAAACCTTTTTTATTATTTAACTGCAGTTGCTTTTTTCTTATGGTAAATATATAACTCAGGTTGAGAGCTCAAAGTTATCTATAAAAAAGGTTGACATACGCCCTATGAAGCACCATCATTTGGAAACAAAAAACAATGTCTAACATGCATTGAACATTGCATGATGTTTCAATTAGTACTTGATTATTTTTTTTTTCTTTTTGTTGTTTCATAGTATCCAAGTAAGTGTTGTTTTAGTGTCCATGTTTCTTAGTTGCATTCATATAGCTGTGCCAGTACTTTTTTTTTTGTTGGAAAGAAAAGCCGTTCATCGCTTTAATTGCTTATTTAGAAAAATGAGACTTTTTTGGCTCATGTTGCTTTGATTATGAAAGCAAAGGCACGGGCTTTTCAGTGGTATACTTTGTCCTGTCCCTTATGGGACGTATTTTATCTGGTCAATCCATTTCCTTAAGCTTTTTTGCACTATACATTTCTTTCTTTTTTCTTCTCCTTCTATGGAAGAAAGCTTTCTTTAATAATTGAAACCTAACATTATAATTTGACAGGTGGTTTCTCTCATCATTGAGGCTCTTGCTTGGTGCTCTGTGCTGGTTTTGATTGGTGTTGAAACCAAAGTCTATATCCTTGAATTCCGATGGTTTGTCAGATTTGGTGTGATTTATACTTTAGTAGGGGATGCTGTAATGTTCAATCTCATCTTTTCTGCGAAGGAGTTCTACAGTAGGTCTGTCCATGCCTTGCCACTTATGATGAGTTCCTTGGCTAATAATGACACTTTTTTTGTCTACTAAGATCAAAATCTTTCCACCTTTTTTTTTTAAAAAAAATAAGATGTATCTTTAGTGGAGACAATGAGGAAGGATTGAATAAGTGCTGAAAAGGATGCGAGACAATTTGCATTTTAAGAAAAGGCACAAAGAAAATAAACAAGGCTGTCAATACAATAAAATTTTGAGTAAATTAATGTTTTGGTCCTTTAAAGATGTACATTTCTTAATTTGATCCACCAAAGTTTAACTTGCTTATTTCATTCCTCCAGATTTTCTTATCTTCAAAATTATCATGTTCAAATCGTATATGGTTTTTGTCATTTTTTTCTTTAATCTCACATTTTTATATTTTCCTTTACAGATCAGTACTGTATTTTTACATAAGTGAGGTTGTCATACAGGTACTCTAGTGATCTTTATCATAATGATATATTATCAATGTTATTATTGTTTTTCCTGAAATTAGTTGGGTGATGATATTATAAGCATCTTATGCCAAACTTAACTTATGATCATCCTTTTGATCCAGGTCTTGTTTGGAATACTTCTGCTTGTGTACCTTCCTAATCTGGATCCTTATCCTGGTTATGCTCCCATCTGGAGTGAAGTGGTCACTGATACTGCATATGAAGAGCTTCCAGGAGGAGAGCAGATATGTCCTGAGAGGCATGTAAACATAATTTCAAGTAAGTATTTACTCTTTGGTAGAACATTAGCTCTAATGTTTTGGATACCCTTGGAGAATGTTAGATCATCGACTCTAAACAGTTAGCAAGTCTTATACTTGTCTGAATGCAGTACTACTTTAACCATTTCTTTAATTGCTTTTTTTTTGGTTTTGTTAAATGACACTGCATTAAGTGAAAGTCAGGTGGTAAGAAAGAGTTATAGAAAGTGCAGGTCCAAAAGCCTGGTTTCTGCTGTTTATAAAAATCAGCACTAGGGTTCTTTCTTTGAGATTAGGTGAAGTGATTGTGGATCCTATATCTGAAAATCAGAATGCTTTTGTTGTGGGTAGGCAAATTTTATATGCCTCTTTAGTAGTGAATGAAGTTGTGGAGGACATTAACCACAAAAAGCAAAAGGGTTTGGTTTTCTAGTTGGGTTTTGAAAAAGTGTATGATAGGATTAATTGGGCGTTTCTTGACTAAGTTAGTAGATGGAGAAGTTGGGTTTGGGTTGTCTCTCTTCTGTTGTTTTCGCTGTTACAATTAATAGGAAGCCTAAAGAGTTTAAGAGGTTTTTGAGGCATTATGCAAGGGGATCCTCTTTCCCACTTCCTGTTTACCCTTGTGTTGATGTTTTAATCTGTATGATGATTAGGGGTTTTTGGACCCATACCCATAGGTTAAAATTTATTTGTACTTATTTGGTATGGATATTTTGATAATCTTTAGTCCTGGAGAGAGTTTGCAGGCTTTGGAAGTGTTATGACTCTTTGGCAATTTGCTATCTTTGCTATTCTTGGTGTCTTTCGTTGGAACAGAAGTTTAGAACTTTTATAATAAGTTCGTCTCACCTCATCTTCTTTGGGAGAGGATTATTTTTTTGTCTTCTTTGTGGATTTCTTTTGTGGAGTTTTCTTTATGGATCTCCAGAGGGATTAAAAGGCCTTATTGAGTTAGTTACTTGGTTCTTTCTTTTTCCCTTTTTGTCTTTTGTTATGGATGATCTATTGTCCTCTATTCTTGTGTCCTTATTGTAATTTCTTCTTTACTAATATATATATATATATTATAGAAAATATACATAGGATTATTGTAATGGTCCTTAGTCTCTGATTATTTATTTTGCGTAGCTAGCTTTGAACTCCATTCATGTGTATATGAATTCACCTTTGGATGTCATTCTGCTTGTAAAAGCTGCTTTGGTAAGTCATCATAATTTCTTCATCTTTTGGCAGAAATAACTTTTGCTTGGATGAATCCTCTCATGAAGCTGGGATATAAAAGACCACTGACGGAGAAAGATGTATGGAAATTAGATACTTGGGATCGGACTGAGACATTGATTAGCAAGTATACTTTTGTATTTCCTCAAGTATGTTTCTTTTTCATTCTGTTATTGCATTTCAATTTGATATTATTGTGCTTGCTGACTATGTAGGTTCCAAAGATGCTGGAATGACGAATCTCGAAAGTCCAAACCATGGCTTTTAAGAGCGTTGAATAGTAGCCTTGGAGGCAGGTACACAATGGATTTGTAGACCATGCCATTTTAAATTTTTCCCCTGATCTCATGAAGTGAATTCATGTCCACACCATTTCTTAGGTAGTTTGGCCATGGCTTGTGATACCCTTATTCTTGACTTGATTGAGCTATTACATCTTTCTTCATACTTTTGAAAGAGATGATGTTATCTTCTAGTAAGAGTCGGTATAAAACTTGACCCAAAGTTCATAAAATCTATATCAGAAGTCATGTCAATGAGGTCCAGTTGAATATTTCAGTACATGCATAATTGTTTCCCATTGATGAGTAATCTCTGGAGGGGACATCATTGACTAACCCTGCAAAAATTACTAATTGAGAAGGCAATATTAAAAATGAGTATTTTTAAGATAGATAAGTGAAACCAGAGAAAGATAACTTTTTTCTGTATTTTGTTTTTTATAATCCATTGGTAGAGGACCCCTACTTTTACAGAAGTAAGGCTGAAGAAATAGGTACCAGTAATATTTAAAATAATACCTTTACCGTGGTAGAGGACTATTCTTTTGTCTTCTTTATGAGTTTTTAATGGGTTGTTTAAAGGAGTTTCTGTTATAGATCATGAAAAATTGAGAGGCTTTGTTGGGGTAATTCTTTTGCTTGTCTTTTGTTATCATTATAGAAAACCTTCAGCCGTTCATTTTTGGAATCCTTTTTTATTTTCTCATTTCTTATCTATATATTCTTTTTTCTTCTATATAAAAAAAATTCCATTTTTGATACGAAAAAACTTATTTTTTATCTGCAGTGCATACCTTCCGCAGAAAATACCTCCTAGACAATCCTTAGAGTTTTATAATTCTCCTTGTTACCTGTGTACTTTGACCTCATATTGGAGCTTTCACTAACAAATAGATTATATTTAGTGGAATAGTAAAAAAATTAATTTGATTGATCTTGTGGCGATGATATTAAGTTGGGAAACTAGTTGTATGGAAATATGTAATATGGATCTGTGTAAAATTATTTTATGTTAATATAAGTACCACTACTTTACTATAAACAATCAGTTGGTCATGCTTTATCTGCCTATTTATATATGTAAATATATTTTTTCTTTCTTGTAGGTTTTGGTGGGGAGGCTTTTGGAAGGTAATAAAGTTTTCTCTGTTTTATCTTGTCATTGGGCTTCTGTTTTGATATTTATGCGGTAGAATGTAGTCAACTCCCTCATTTGAATCTGTTATTAACAATACACCTTAGCTAACTACCCTGAGCCATGCAACCCTTAGTTCAAGTAATAAATCATCTGCGTGCCCAAACTGCCACACATGAGCTATTTTCTTAACCACTCTGACCATGCCATTATTTATTAGTTTAAGATTCATATTAATACCCTCACATAAAAATCCCCTTCTCAAGAGTTGTGATAGTCATAATGAAAACCTGGAAATTTCTTGTTGAGTTCATACCAGACAATCCAAGTGGCATTGTCGTCCAGCAAGTTTTACCACTTTACAAGTTTTACCACTTTACAAGTAGTTCAGTCCATTCAACTTAAGTAGATATTGGAGAGCACTGATTATTAAATGAGTTCCTAGCTGCAAAGTTACTTTTTTGGACCTAAACAAGCAATCATTTTTTTCCACCCTAAAGTTTGAGCTATGAATACTTTATTCCTTCAAAGATTTAGAATTTTGATGACTTCTGCCTGGTTAACCTATGTAATTGTTAAACCTGACGATTGACATGTTTTGTACTTCTGTTGGCAACATGTAGATTGGCAATGATGTTTCCCAATTTTTTGGACCACTTATTCTGAATCAGCTGCTACAGGTTAGTTGCTTTAATGAATACATCAGTAATTGGATCATCTTATTGATTCTTCTTTGGTTTACATATGACATCCTTGTTCAAATTTTCATAATGGTGAAATATGTAATATAACATTAAAAGAATCTTGGTAAGGGTGTTTATATATGCCATTTTGTACTTCTAGCTGTAATTGTCTAGCATTGCTGCATCTTACGATTTTATTCATGATTATGTTATCAAGCTCGTGCATGTTGATCCCTGAGGTATGGATGTCCTCTTCTCTGATGCTTTCTTTTGTGTTAGAGATGGTACTCGTTTTCAATTTAGATAAGCTGTGAGAGCTCCAGCCCTGAAAGCTAAAACAACTAAAGCCCTACTCTTGAGGCTTAAATGCTAGTAGAGAAAGATAGAATAATACTCTAAATGGGATTACTAACTTCCTTGACAAGGCACGTGGTCTGGATATACAATAGCTGTTTGAATCTCACCTTCACAAGGGACTCAGCTAAGATTCAATATAAATAGAATACCAGAACAGAGCAAGCAATGACGATGGAGCTCTCTAAAACCAGAAAATTCAGTAATGGAGTAAAACAAAGCAAAAAGAAAGATAAGGGGCACTGACATTCCAGAGGTCAGGTGCTCTCTCATGACAACCCAAAGCGTTCCCTACCCTTCTGCACAGAGGTTCACCTCCAGCAGCCTCTAACTATCTTCCACCTCACCCATCCCCTGACATGTTAGTTACACTCCGTCCTTGTTGTATGCTCTCTCAGCCTGATTTCCAACCTCTCAATTGGGCCCAAGCTTCATTTCTGTTGAGCCCAAACCCATCTCCTCCTTTTTCTTCCTGTGATGGGTTTTAAGGGTTGTTGTCTCATCAGCTTATACGGTTTGTTGTCTCATCAGTGTATATCTTTAGTTGTAATGTACTTCAAGTACAATGTTAGTATACACAATACAGGCCCAACCCTCTAGTGATCTAAGACACTGATACTATTCTAACATGAAGAGGCATCTTAGGCCTTTTGCAGGGTTGGTTAACCTTGTTCAAGGACTCAGGGCAGTTGAGCATCATCCAGGGAGAAACAATGTGTTCTTTTAAAGACCAATACTACAAGTACAACTTATTAGAGTTTTAGGGAAGATATATTTTTCATATATTGCAAAGAGGTACAGTACAGTATTTATAGACTATTCTCTTAGCTTGATAACTAAAGCTAATGAATAAGCCTAAGTACAATAACAGAAAATCAGTTCTAACAATAATAGAAAAACAGTTCTAACTAACTAACTACTTTAGACTATATACACTTACATCCCCCCTCAAACTGTAGGGAGTTGTACAACCGAAAGTTTGTCCCTAAAAATTGGAAACATAGTGCTAGAAATAGACTTAGTCAAAATATCAGCAACTTGTGCTGAAGCTGGTAGATGCTGTACCCGTAACTTCTTCTTTATGACAAGCTCTCGAACAAAATAGAGATCAATCTCCATATGCTTAGTTTTAGAATGCAAAACTGGATTTGCAGCCAGTAAAACTGCACTTAGGTTGTCACAATGCACAACTGGTGTTGCTGTAGATTGTAGATGAAGCTCTTGATACAAAGATTGCAGCCACAAAATCTCAGTAACCGTAGTAGCTAAACTCCTGAATTCAGCCTCTGTATTCATTGAAGTTATGAATGAATCATAATCTTCATCAAGTCCTTGAAAAATTGCTTCAATATGCTCTGTGACAGTGATGGGAGAACCTACTGATGAAAGAGTATTTGCCAACTTCTTTATTTGTAAAAGATAGTCAAACAAGGATAAACTTCCTTTCTTCATTGTGCGCAGCTGGGTTCGATATTGGTTCACTTTTGCTCGAGTCTTGGATGAAAAATGCACTTGCAATCGATCCCATACTTCATGTGAGTATTCAAGATCTGAAATAGACTGTGTCATTGAGGTCAATAACCAAGACAGCAAGAGTGAATCCTGAGACTCCCAGTTCAAAAAATCTTCACTGTACACCCCACGCGCTTCATCTTCATCACTTGCAAACTGGGGAGGAATATACTGAGGACCCAACAGATATTTTTGCAGACGATACCCTTTGACTGCAGCAAGAACCTGACGACGCCAATTCAAGAGGTTGGTTGCTTCCAGCTTCTCGGGAATTGGATGAGAAAAAGAATGAGGAACAAAAACATTGGTTGCTGCTGCATTCACTGTCGCCGGCGCATTTGTCGTCGCCGGACGAGGTGGTGCTGGCCTAAGACCGCCATTCGTAGCTGCTTCGGATTGACGAGCGCTTGAATGAGCCATGTCTCTTAGTCACAAATCACGTCTTGGAATTCAAACAACTCTGGAACAAATCGCGAACACCTCTGAATCACGAACAGAGTAATGAACAGAGTAATGTGCGAACTCAGAAAACGCAAACTCAGAAAACACGAACTCTTCTGGGTGCGATAACAGAGTCACGCGAACTCTTCTGGGTGATGAAAACAGAGTCACGCGAACGCGAACTCTTCTGGGTGACGATAACAAAGCCACGCGAACGCTTCTGGGAGTAATACGCGAACGCGTACGCTTCTGGGAGTAATACGCGAACGCGAACTCTTCTGGGAGTAATACGCGAACGCGAACGCCTCTGGGCTGCGAATATTTCTTGACAAACCTTGACGACGATCACTTCTGGGCCACGAACATATCAGAATCGTGCGAACACTTCTTGGTTGCGATCAATTCTTGATGTCGAACGTGTCTGAGAGTTTTTTTTTTACTATCTATGCCTAAACAAACGTTTTGATCTGTCCCTAAAGAGTTTTTGGCTCTGATACCATATTAGAGTTTTAGGGAAGATATATTTTTCATATATTGCAAAGAGGTACAGTACAGTATTTATAAGTACAATAACAGAAAATCAGTTCTAACAATAATAAAAAAACAGTTCTAACTAACTAACTACTTTAGACTATATACACTTACACAACTAATGATAAACTTGAGCAATTGATGATTTTAGTTGGTAATCAAATCATGGAAAGCCATCTGATGCAGCATGAGAAGGAATAAAAGGAAAAATAACAAAATTTTCAATACAATGTCAATTCAATAATCAATAATCAAAGGGTAAAGACTATAACCGACTAAACACATATTTAAAGGAAACACGAGTTAACCTAATCCTAGGTCCAATAAGTAAGCATAACTTAAGCCCAAAAGGCTTATTCAATTCCTAATTAATGATTCAAATCCCTGGTTAAATCCTAAAGCGCCACAATTTATATGGTCTTATTGCCAAATTATAATTACATTGATACCTATTACAATAACTAATGAATATTGTTTCTTAAAATGCCACCAAATAATTACATTGATAACAGTGTAGTAAATTGTGTTTGCATGTGTTCAATCAGTCTCATCATAAATGTTAATGTGGAATTTGCTGTTGAGTATTTTGAAAATATTAAATGTTTATGTTTGTGTAACATTATTTATTTATAAATTATTTTGGCAATATTTTACCTCATTTTCCTATATCTGCAGTCTATGCAAAGAGGCGATCCAGCGTGGATTGGCTACATTTATGCCGTCTCAATATTTATAGGAGTGGTATGACAGGACATCTATTACTAAATTCGAGATTGCCATAATATGTATTTGATTGATTGCATGGTGATGGCATCAAGCCCTCATTCTAAATTACTGCTAGCTTTACTCGCCTTTTCTAGTGAATTGATGTGGATTCTTGTACCCTTTTGTTATTTTCTTTTGGTTGTTATTGGGGTTATATAATTGGTGTGAAAACGAGAGACAAGGTAATATTTGAACCCTGCTTCTCTCTTGATAAAGTTTCTTCTTTTATAAACAAAACAAAATAAAATTGAAACCCCTGCTTGAGAATGCATGTCAATGCATCTGACTTCGTCAGCTACAGTATCTAGGTGATGTATGCATTATATGGTTCCATTCTTGTACAGCTTGTTGGAATCCCAATTTAATAGGGGGTCTTATCTTAAGATTATTTTGAAATATCTTGTGTTATCTTAGGAAAGGATAGGTTATTATATTTGAGTTATTTATTTTGAATTTATATTTTGAGTTCTGTATTCCCTCCTTTCTTTTATTCTACCTCAATGTTTCTTATCTCCACCTTTTCTCTTCCCTAGTGCTATATCAGTCTTATTCTACTTCAGATTATAACAATTTAACACTTGGAACTCTTAATTATCATGATCTATTCTGACTTTCTTTGTGGTAGGTCTTTGGGGTGTTAGTTGAAGCTCAATACTTTCAGAATGTCATGCGTGTCGGTTACCGACTTAGAGCAACCCTGGTAATGTTACATTTTTGGTTTATATAAATATCTTTATGTGGTCTTTCAACTTGTTTCCTTGGTTAGTTTTTAACGTACTTGGATTCTAGTATTTATATACAAGTGGAATCATCTGGTTTTTCAACTGCTTGACCTGAAATGTCAAGTCATTAAGTATGTTGCCATGAATGGTTCTTACATTTCTTTTTGGACTTAACACACCTACTTGTGTGAAGTTCATTTTGCTTGGTATGTGGTAAGATCATTTTTCCCTGAAACTTAACAATTTAAATTGCAAATCTTATTATAACATAGAGGGTTTATTGGTTAGACTATAGATCAATTGGTGACTAGATTTGGATCCACCATAGGCATTAAGGCCTATGCTGTTGAGAAGTGGTCAAGCAATGGCTATTATAGCTCTAAGATAGGTTTTGGAGCATTGGTAAATTGCTTGGAATGATACTCCAGTTATTATAAATTTTCTGGGCCTGTCTGTAACATAATTTTTTGCTAGGACTGACTAAGCTTTATTTTTTATTCATGTATAGACATTACATGATCTGGCTTTTTAATTTAGTTCCTTTTTATTTCTTCCTTGTAGGTGGCAGCTGTATTCCGCAAATCTTTAAGGCTAACTCATGAAGCCCGAAAGCAGTTTTCATCTGGGAAAATAACAAATTTGATGACTACTGATTCTGAGGCACTTCAGGCATGTCTTTGTCTTTGTTTTGATCTCCTTTTTCAATTAGTTCAACTGAAAGGCGTTAAAGAAGCAATTGACTTAAAAGTTTTACTTTAAATGATCTTGAATTGGTTTTAGTGGTTGTACTTGACGTGACCTCTGACACAGAAGCCTTTTTGAGACTGTGAGAGATAAGAAAGCATTTGCCTCATTGGAGTTTTTTTTTTTTTTTTTGGGGGGGGGGGGGGGGGAGGTCACCGGCGCCGTCNGAGGACTAATATTATACATACAACATGTACACGTGTGTGTGTGTATATAACCAACAACTAATTTTTACCATTATTTTATCATATAAATCAAGTGCTCAGGCTGAGGCATGGTGTTAATGTAAAACCATTAATTGTTTGAGTCATGATGTATGCTAAATCATTACAAGCCAGATTCAAGTTCGTAATAAAAAAGATGTTGCAGCCCTAAATAAGGAAATAGCCCTAGAATGCTGATGGAGTGGGTAGTATGAATGCTCTATTCCAACATTGAGTAGTATGGGATGTTTGGTGTAGTATTGAAGTGGCTTGGTTCACCCCCTCTAAATGGCTAGCTTTTAAGGGAGGGTTCTCCCCCTCTGGATGGATTAGATTGTGGTATAGGAAAAAAACAACTTATTGACAACTAGAAAGAAAACTATAAATTCTATCATTCAAGGGGCTGGTCTCTCCAATAGCCAGTGATACTTCTCCCTGATTATTTCTCCTGTGTCCCTTTCAATTTAGAGAAATCTTAGCAGCCAGGCATTCCCTCTAATTCTGTCTCAGTTGCCTCCAGTTAGTAATAATTAATGCTGATTGATGTAGTAATCAGGGGTAGTTCCTTGATTTACTGCTCTATATTTCTTTGTATTATAAACTATCTTAGGTTCTCAGGCCTCAGCTCCATCATTACCTGCCTCCTCAAGTTTCACCTTGTCCTCATTGGTCAAGTTGGAATTCGGGAAATGAAGTGTATGATGCTCTTCTCTTCTCCTATCTTGGCTCTAGATGTGGCTGATAATGCAGCAAACGTGGGTGCAAAAAATAGCCACTTCTATATGAAGATGTTTCAAAATAGCCACTTCCTGCCTCCTCCTTGTTGGATCCCTAGTGTTAGGTGGGATATCACTAGGTTCTAGGGTTTGAAAGATGATGGATATGATACCAGGTAAATCTGGAGCACAAACATATTGTATTGCGCTCCCTATATGCCTATATTTTATGAAAACTTGAGTTTTAGAGTAAATTATGGTTCTACTGAATGCCTGGTTCATTTTTCCCGTTAATAGCTTTGTTCTTATTGTTAGCAAATTTACCTACGAATATGTGGGGCCTTATATACTAGAATAATAATTAAGTTTAATTTGGAAGCTACATCATAGTATAACTTAGTTTTGTAGTGACTTCTTCCTATTAACGATTGGATTCATCTTTTCTTTCTCTCTCTCTCAGCAAATATGCCAGTCACTCCATACTTTGTGGTCTGCCCCATTTCGTATTGTTATTGCTCTGGTTCTTCTTTACCAACAACTAGGTGTTGCTGCTCTTATCGGTGCTTTGATGCTGGTTTTTATGTTCCCATTACAGGTAATGGAATTATCTGCCTGGTAGATGATTTTGTTCTAGTTGAGCAACATTAAATGACAATTTTGCAACAAGTTTTGTTCTTGTTTTCCATTTAGACTCAACATGATGCCCATATTATTTTTATTCTCAAGTTATTATTTTCACTGTTGCTGCATTTTTTGGCTTTATTTCTTTACATCAATCTATGCCTCTCAGAAGCTGACATTCATTTTAAAATATGCAATATGCTAAATATGGTAATACCAAATATCTAGTGAAAATTTAAGGGATGAAAGGCCTAAAATAAAATCAGACTAAGCCCAACTCATTTGATATAGTAGCAGAAAAATTAAGTGTTGTGGGAAGTTAGTACAAAACATAAAAATGATTTGCTTTTAGATCGAAGGCCCAATGAAGCTTTATCAGTTGATGTTTGTCTAGTATTTTTCTCTAGTTTAGACACAAATCAATCATCTTTTTTAGCTTCATGAAGTGGGTTGGAAAATTTTGAAAAACACTGCTTGGTTTCTTTGATGAAAATGGGGCTTGTAAGGTCAGGCTTTATCAAGTGTTCATGTTTTGAAATGCATAAGGAGCCTAAAATGCTTTAGCTGTGTGCAGTTGTTATTGGTTTGTGGTGTCTATGTTTTGACCTTGTGAAGCACAGACACTAACATTTCAAATTATATATATATATATATGTATCATAACGTGAGATCACATATATATATTTTTAAACTTTCTATTTGTTTTATATTTATAAAGAGAAACACAACCAGCATTATTCTACATCCTAAGCTTCTTAGACAATTATTTTCCAAAACAATCAGTTGTTAACTTATGCTGTTCAAATTGTTACGCACAACAAAAAAGTTGAGAAAAAGACTTCAGATGATCTCATCAAGATAGGTTCTCAAGTCTTACTTTCTACTTTTCTTGGGAGATCCTTTCCCCTTTCATTGGCAGTCATCCCTTTCCAAGTCATTCTGGCTTGGGGTGGACCCGTGTTCAGTGCATGTTTTAGCTGAAACCTAATTTTTTATTTTGTACTTACATGTGTCCATAGTGTGTCATGATAGTGTTGGTACTGGATATGTGACATGCCTGAAAATAAGTGTGTCCTTGCTTTAATCATAGCATTAACATGATGTTATATAGCATTTGGAATAAGACTTAAATGAAAATGAAAGTGCTCTGATGTATCTATACTTATGGGTGTGCTTAACAGCAGTCTTGTATAAATTTATATGCTAAGGAAGCAATTGTTAATCACATGATGTCTATAGTTTCCCTTGGACTCAGATATTTAGAATCGTCAGTGAAGCTGTCTGAAAACAGGAATTAATTTGATTCTTTGACACTAATTGTTATTCTGTGGAAGCAGACTTTTATCATTAGTAGAATGCAGAAGTTCTCCAAGGAAGGGTTGCAGCGTACTGACAAGAGAATTGGTCTCATGAATGAAGTTTTGGCCGCAATGGACACTGTGAAGTATGGGACTTTTCAAATGAGATTGACTCTGAGCTATGGATTACATTTTACTTACAAAAACGTTTAATTTTGTTGACATGCTTAGATGTTATGCATGGGAGAGCAGTTTCCAATCTAAAGTACAAGGTGTGCGAAATGATGAATTATCGTGGTTCCGGAAAGCATCATTACTTGGAGCGGTATGTTATATATTAATTCAAAATATTGAATGTATTTCACACATTATGTGGTTTACAATTTATAAATCCTTGCACCTATTTGAGTTCCAAGATTTTCTGTCATTGAAAAAAAATAAAGTGATCAGATTCTTGTTTTTGTTTTGCTGACAATGTTGCATGCATACTTGCCATTGCAATTTAACCTCTGATTTTTCCATTTTCTTTGGATCTATCTAATTGCTTATCTGAAAAAACTGGAAAATAAGGGCCACCATTAGGTTATATTCTTCCCATCTTTCTTAGATTTATATTAGGATTTGATATTCATTTTAGATTATTTTATTTAATCCTTATTGGATTAGGAAAGTTAGTTATATTCCTTTTTGGATTGACAATTTGAAGTTTGAGTTATTAGTTTTATTGACAGTGTGCTAACTTTTACATCTCTAGAACTCTAAATGTTAGGCATGGAAAAATATAGAGCGTGAAAACTATTGCATTTGTTTTTGCTGATTTTTCTTCTTGGTTTTATATTTTGCAGTTTAATGGATTTATGCTAAACAGCATTCCCGTGATTGTAACTGTTATTTCATTTGGAGTGTTCACCTGGCTTGGAGGGGATTTGACACCTGCAAGAGCTTTTACATCGCTTTCTTTGTTTGCTGTTCTTCGCTTTCCTCTCTTTATGCTCCCTAATATTATAACCCAGGTCATTCCTTCTACCTAAGCCTTGCACAAATTGTTTAATTTATTGATTATTTGCATATTGAAATGGGTGAAATGGGAATTCTTGCACCCACTTAGTTGAACTGAAATTTATCTTCTAGCCCTGCTTCTATTGTTTTACAGGTGGTTAATGCAAATGTATCCTTGAAGCGCTTGGAGGAGTTGCTCTTAGCAGAAGAAAGGATTCTTACACCTAATCCACCTCTCCAGCCGGGTTTACCAGCCATCTCAATCAAGAATGGATACTTTTCATGGGATGAGAAGGTTTGTGGTCTTACTATCATGCTAGGTTACGATAGCCCATTCTTTCCTTTTTTTGAGAAATCTAGAATTATCTAGAATTATTTTATCTCTTATTTTATCATTATCTCTTAGAATTAGAATTATCTTATCTTATTATTATCTTTTAGATTAGAATTTTATTTATATTATCATTATCTTTATCAAATAGGATTAGATTAGATTAGATTTCTTCAGTTATTATCTTTTCAAAGTAGGTTAAACCATTTTTTTTAATATAAATAATAATACGAATTCATTGGCCAAAAAAAAAAAATAATAATAATAATACGAATTCTATTATCTAATTCTCAACACCTTTAAATATGCTTTTTCTCACTTATAGCAGTCACCTTTGCTTGTCGAATATAGGATTGACAAATTGAAGTTTGAGTATTATTTTCCTTTTCCTTTGGTTCCCTTAAGTACACAGTGATTTTGCACAGACACATTAGATAAACTTGAGGTTTTTCAGGCTGTATGATTCAGACATATGACTGGAACTCTTGATCTTCAAAGGATGTGTCGCTTCTAGTTTGATCTAAATTCTCATATTTTGTGTTTCCTTGATTACTTCCCTCTACATATGTTTTATTATCTCCTATGTGTTGATTTTCTGTTCATGTATCATTCATTAATGTTTACTTTTCTAAGAAGTTTATAATGTATCTAAATACTAGTTTCTTTCAATGAAAATTCAAGAGAAAAAATAATTTCTAGTTCCTATATTTCTCTTCATCTATCTATCTATCTATCAAATTCTATCAGGTTCTAATGAACTATTGAAATTCTGGAACCAGAAAGACTAAAGTGCCTTTTTTTTCCAGGCAGTTAAACCTACATTGTCTAACATCAATTTCGATGTACCTATCGGTAGCCTAGTGGCAATTGTTGGCAGTACAGGAGAAGGGAAGACATCACTCATATCGGCAATGCTTGGGGAGCTTCCACCAATTGCAGATACAACTGTTGTTATGAGAGGGGCAGTTGCTTACGTGCCACAAGTTTCATGGATTTTTAATGCAACTGTATGTGACACATTGTTTTTTAAAATCTGTTAGAATATTAAAATCTCTTACTTTGTTTAACAATAGAATTATAACCCTCTTATTGAAAAGAAATGTTGATCATATGCATAATAGTATTGTCTTTGTTTCTGGGTTAAGTACAGTCGCATGCAACACATTTTTTTCCATGGGCTTCCACTATTGTTGCTATAGTTACATTTTATGGCTGATAGGGTGTTAGTTCTTGACATCTTCAGTGTTTGATCTCATTTTCCATTCAATTCCTATCGTGCTTGTTGGGTAAAATGATGCTGATAAGTTTATATGATGCACAGGTACGAGATAACATTTTATTTGGTTCTCCCTTTGATCCTGTAAGATATGAGAAGGCAATAGATGTGAGTGAACTGCAGCACGACCTTGAGTTACTGCCTGTGAGTATATCCAGAAAGTTATATGATTCAAGTTGATCTTATAAATGTGACGTCCAAATAACTTATAGGCATGTGGCTTAATGACTAGGGTGGTGACCTTACTGAAATTGGTGAAAGAGGGGTAAACATCAGTGGTGGCCAAAAGCAAAGGGTATCCATGGCTAGAGCTGTCTACGCCAATTCAGATGTGTATATCTTTGATGATCCTTTGAGTGCTCTGGATGCACATGTCGCCAGACAGGTTATTATCTTACTAAATGATTGCATTTTTAGTTGTCACTACCATAGTTGCTTCTACATTCTAGCTCAAAAGAACAGTATATGCGTCTACGGTCAACAGTATATGCTACTCATTATATGTTTATAAATCAGGACTGTAATATAGATTTTGTGATTCTTATAAGATACGACTGCTGCAGATGCTTGCATCTGTAAAAATATTCATGATATAGTGAATGAATCTTGATTCCCATTTTTGACCAGTTCTTAAGACATGTCTTTGTTTGCTGCACCATCTTTATGCCATTAACTACTGAGTTTTGATTACCATTTTTAATATACTAACCTTATATAACTTCCATTTCATCTCAGGTTTTTGATAAATGCATCAAGGGTGAATTGAGAAGCAAGACTCGAGTTCTTGTCACAAATCAGCTTCATTTCCTTTCACAGGTTGATAGAATTATTCTGGTTCATGAAGGAATGGTAAAAGAGGAGGGAACATTTGAGGAACTCTCTAACCATGGAATGCTTTTCCAAAAGCTTATGGAAAATGCTGGAAAGATGGAGGAGTACGCAGAAGAAAACTTAGACAGTGAGAACAATGATAAAAAGTCCTCCTTGAAACCAGTTGCCAATGGAAATGGTGTGGAAAGGATTGGAAATAAGCCAAAAGAAGTAAATAAGCCAAAAGAAGTCAAATCTGTTCTTATTAAGCAGGAGGAACGGGAAACTGGTGTTGTCAGTTTGAAAGTTCTAGACAGGTAAATAGGGACAATAAAATTGAACTGTTATGTTTGGTTACCACTAGCAGTAGTAATGTAATAGAGTTAATTCTTGACACCTATGCACACATTCACAAACGTATATTCACATTGTAGAATGTTTTGTTCTTTGCATCATAATGGTGTTGTTGTACTTAAATTCTCTTGATAAAGAATCATTTGAAAACTGAAAAATGTGACGGAATTCTTATTCATTGGTCCTGTTTCTCGCCTTTTCTATCTTCACTTACTCTTCTTTATCTTTCCTTCCTTATTATTATTATTCTGTGGTGCCTTTAGGTACAAGAATGCATTAGGAGGACTTTGGGTGGTGCTGGTACTCTTTGCATGCTATGTCTTAACAGAAACGCTGCGGATTTCCAGTAGCACATGGTTAAGCCATTGGACTGATCAAAGTGCTTTAGAGGGTTATAATCCTGGTTTCTTTAACCTGATATATGCTATTCTATCATTTAGTCAGGTATAATTCTTATAAAATGGCATGAAAAACCAGTTTGCATCCTGTTCAAATCATTTAAATAAATTCTCATTTCTGCTTCTACATTCTCTAAAATGGTATTGTACTAATTTTCATCGCTAGAATTTTATTTTAACGTTTATTTATGCATGTATATATGTAAGATTCTCTGCTCTTTATCATATATAAATAATCAAATTAGTGCTGTTACCTACATTACTAGTTTTACCTGTGTAAGATATTAATTGTTATTTATCTTCTTGTTTTTCAGATTCTGGTGACTTTAACAAATTCTTATTGGCTGATCATATCAAGTCTTTATGCTGCCAAAAGGTTGCACGATGCCATGCTTCACTCCATTTTGCGGGCTCCTATGGTTTTCTTCCAGACCAATCCCCTTGGGAGAGTTATCAATAGGTTTGCAAAGGATCTTGGTGATATAGACCGTAATGTTGCCATGTTTGTGAATATGTTTATGGGCCAGATTTCCCAGCTTTTATCAACTTTCATCCTGATAGGGATCGTTAGCACAATGTCCTTGTGGGCAATACTGCCGTTGTTGGTCTTGTTTTATGGAGCCTATCTATATTATCAGGTATGAATATTCTATGTTAGATTTTTATGAATGCCATTAATGTTAGAAATCCTCAATCCGTATCCAATAGAAGATATCGTTGTATATAGTACATTCTATCGAATTCCAAATTTTGTTAGTCCTAGTTCCGTGGATAATTTTATTTTCATCTTAGCAAAACTATCTATTGCTATCCTGAGCATTATGTGCACCAATTGTCCCACCTGGCACCTTTTTCCATAATTTAGAACTAACCTGTCAGCAATCAAGCGAAGCATTTTAGACATTTTTTTTTCTTTAATGGAGAAGCCAGTATGTGTGCCTTATTCATCAAGTTCTTGCAATTGTTTATAAAATATCAAATATGGATATTAGCATGGATAACTAGCGATATGCACTGAATTTTACCCTCATTAATTGATATCTGATAATTATTTCCTGTGAAAATCAGTTTTCTGTTTCGGATGACATACAAATTTACTTATGCAAACAATTTATTTTCTTTGTTTCAGAGCACAGCCCGTGAAGTGAAGCGCTTAGATTCCATTAGCAGATCTCCTGTATATGCACAATTTGGAGAGGCACTTAATGGTCTATCATCTATCCGTGCTTACAAAGCTTATGATCGAATGGCTGACATTAATGGGAAATCCATGGATAACAGTGTACGCTTCACCCTTGTGAACATGAGTGGTAATCGGTGGCTCTCAATTCGTTTGGAAACTTTGGGAGGCCTTATGATTTGGTTTACTGCATCCTTTGCAGTAATGCAGAATGGTAGGGCAGAGAACCAGCAGGCATTTGCATCCACTATGGGGCTATTACTTAGTTATGCTTTAAATATTACCTCTTTGCTTACTGCTGTGCTCAGGCTTGCAAGTTTAGCTGAGAATAGCTTAAATGCAGTTGAGCGTGTTGGTACATATATTGATTTGCCTTCAGAGGCTCCATCTATCATTGAGAGTAATCGCCCTCCTCCCGGATGGCCCTCATCTGGATCTATCAGATTTGAAGATGTTGTTCTTCGATATAGGCCTGAGCTTCCTCCTGTCTTGCATGGATTGTCTTTCACAATTTTGCCAAGTGATAAGGTTGGCATTGTTGGTAGGACAGGGGCAGGAAAATCTAGCATGATTAATGCTTTGTTTCGAATTGTAGAGTTGGAAAGAGGAAGAATCTTAATTGATGACTGTGATATTGCAAAGTTTGGACTGGCTGATTTACGCAAAGTTCTTGGAATTATACCACAATCACCTGTTCTCTTTTCAGGTATAATTTCTTTTTTTTTTTTTTTGGGTTCTAAATCAAGGTATCCACTGTCAGGAATAGTGACTAATTTTTTTTAAGTATAGTATGCTTATGATGACAACTTGGTATTAAGAGCTCAATTGCTATTAATTATTATTTCCTTGCTAGTTTGCCACTACAATTATAGCAGGACATCAAGCCAATGGGTCCAAAGGATGGATAAAACTTCTATTTGACAGATCTTACAAGACTTCCCTTTGCTGGGTTACTATTTTATGGCCTGGAATTGTTTTTTTTTAAAAAAAATTATGGGAAGTGGGAACCTCATGTTTAAAATGTATTGGTTATTTGTGATCAGTATAGACTATACATTACCTCCTTGGACAATATCTGGGAAACAACTTTTCCAAAGCTTAAGCTGTATAAACTGGAAGATCGCCTATGAGCTTGGGGCTTGGGAATGAATTGTTGGCCCACCACTATTTTGGGGTTAAATTTGGCCGAATTAGGAAAATCGTGACCGTGACGGTCACAAATATCATTCTTCATCCTTCGGTTGAAGAGTTTTTTGCTATGTCATCTAATAAGTCATCCTTATTGACGAAGCTGTATGGCAGAGGGACTAGAATAGTTTTATATCTTCCTGACTGGAAAGACAGATAAATGTTGATTATTGTCATTTTCTATATGAAGTCTTCTATCATTTGAGGGGGGGATGGAGGTAGGTGGACTTAGCAGAGACAGCAGAAAATTACAAATAATATAAATGTCATTATTGTGATAGCTGCATCTACTTCACTAATTACTAAGAACTCCACTATTTACTGATCTTATGAAATGATGAAGCTTGCTGCCTTGGTTTGTCTGAGGATATTCATCGTCTTTTACAGTAATTTTTCTGTGTCTAAATTATATGCCATATGTGCCCATTGTAAAGCCTACAAATTATTCAAGAATGAGCTTTACAAATTGAGTGGGAACTTGGAGTGTCAAAGGATTCGGATTTAATTATCAATTGTAGGTTTAAAAATTTTTTTCTAGGAGACTTATAGTTGTCATCTACTATCTAGTTAATCTTTGTTTTCAAAGTAATACAAATTAAAGGAAGGAGCCTACCATGGCATGCTTGTAAGCCTTTACATTTCAATAGTACCCAATATAGCTTATGCTTATAGTGTTTAAATTGAGTTCTGATAGAGAGGAACCTTTCAATTTCCAGTTTGGTTTCCCATAGATAACTAGAATATGACAAAATCAAATAAAGTCATAGCAGTTACACACTTAAACTAATCTCATCTTTTCATTTGTAGGATCTGTGAGATTTAATCTAGATCCTTTTAGTGAACACAATGATGCTGACCTTTGGGAGGCTTTGGAGAGAGCTCATTTGAAGGATGTAATACGGAGGAACTCTTTGGGGCTTGATGCTGAGGTAACAATCTTTTTATTTTTCACCTAATGTTTGAGACATATATATATATATATATTTACATGCTCATCATTTATTTCGTTTGTGTTTTTTTTTGGGGTAACAAGCTTAAATTTGGATTATGTGTCTTATTGTGGGATTGTTAAAATAACGAGTGTGTGATGGCTAGGTTAATATAGGTGTGTTAATGGTTACTGGGCTGGGCATATACTATATGTATTAAACTTTGTACTTAATCTTTTTTTCAAATATAAACAGAAACTTAGGATGCTTGTTCTATTAAATCATTTACTTCCATTTAGAAATTCTTTTTCTCTTCATGGAATTGATTACTGACTATCGGAAGAGAAAGGTTTTAGTTGCTTTCATCTGTAGAATTGTTCCCAAGGTCCTTTGGGAGTGAAACCACGTAAACCTGCCTTGGAATTCTCTAATGAATACCAATTGCATGATTAACAAGGTTTTGGTTGTTGTTCGAGAAATAAGTGCAAAACTAATTTAAATTGAATATTTACACTATATCATAGATTTGCACTAGAAGTAGAATGGATTTCTCCTGTACTTTTTGCTCTGATAAATATTATTGAAATTGGTATTCATTAGTGATATTATGTTTCGTCAAGGTATCTGAGGCAGGAGAAAACTTCAGTGTTGGACAGCGGCAACTATTGAGTCTCTCGCGAGCATTATTACGGAGATCAAAGATATTGGTGCTTGATGAAGCAACTGCAGCAGTTGATGTCAGAACTGATGCACTTATACAGAAAACGATTCGAGAAGAATTCAAATCTTGTACTATGCTAATCATTGCTCATCGACTTAACACCATCATTGACTGCGATCGTATACTTCTACTTGATGGTGGTCAGGTATGCCTTTCACATATTTTATAAAATGTATTTTGTATAGATCTACTGTTGATTCTTGATAGCTGTTGTGATCATGAAACAAATGCCAATGAAAAAGATTGCAATTATTGGAAAAAAATTGATGAGTATAAAATCAGGTAGTCAACAAATGTCAAATGCCAAAGAAAATGATTTCAATTTTTTTCCAAAGTCATGCATGTGAATGCTCAACATTTAAGTACATTCACTAAATCCCCTACTCCATTTTCAGTGTATTAATTTCTGTCATTTTTTGTTGATATTTTACATGGTTAAAGGTTCGCGAATATGATAGACCTGAGGAGCTACTGTCAAAAGAAGATAGTGCTTTCTCAAAGATGGTGCAAAGTACTGGAGCAGCTAATGCTCAGTATTTACGCAGCTTAGTGCTCGGTGGGAATAGTGGAAACAAGTCCATACAACAGAACAATCAAGGCGACGGTCAGAGAAGATGGTTGGCTTCTTCTCGGTGGGCTGCCGCAGCACAGTTTGCTCTTGGTGTGAGCCTAACCTCATCCCAGAATGACCTTCAACGATTGGAAATAGAGGACGACAATAGTATTCTAAAGAAGACCAAGGATGCTGTGGTAACTTTGCAGGGGATTTTGGATGGAAAGCATGATACAGAAATTAAAGAATCTTTAGAACAACACCAGATACCCCCAGATAGATGGTGGTCAGCCCTTTATAGGATGATTGAAGGTACATGTTTCGTCTTAAAAAAAAACTATATTTGAATCATTGACAGATAGAGTAACTTTCAATTTTGTCCTTCTAATATTATTACCATCAATTCAGTCTCTCACATATAAAACTTCTTTGAATGCTAATGATTAAATAAACATACTATCAGTTTCAAAATTACTAAATAAGTAAGGCATTCTTAAGTTAATATTCTCTTGATTGAATTGACAGTAATTGACAGTAATGATCTTTTAAAGATTAAATTGCAAGTTATCCTATCTTTGTTCAATCTTTTGAAAAATGTATTGGATTGTATTTGCTGTTCCATTTTGACATTAGTCTTCCTTATTTGGACTCGATGGAAAATACTGAGTTTAGATTTTATGAAATTTGAAATCTAGAATCTGTCAAGTTCTGTTTTCTAGCTCTGGAAGATGGAATTTCTAATGCTAGAAAATAGAACTTCACATATGTTGAACTTCAAATGATTCATTTCCTTGGAGAAAACTTTATGTTCTCAGATCTAACGTGGCTTTTTAACTTTATGGTAGGTCTTGCTATGATGAGCAGATTGGCCAAGAACAGGCTTTATCAACCTGACTACAACTTTGATGACACTTCCATAAATTTTGATCATGTTGACATGTAGGGAGGGAATGGATGATGCTGTGTTTTTGTTAACAGAACAGAATAATATGCCTGCCTCAAAATTCATTCCTTAGGTTAATGCCATGTAGTATTTGCAATAGACCACTGTACTGTTTATCAAGAAAATTTGTTGTTGATTTGATTTTCTACGTTCCAATAAAATCAATAAACAATTTATCATTCAATGTTATTTGAAATTAGGTAATGCTTGGATGCTTAATTAATTATTGTTCACTGTTATATTTAGCATTTATTAATTAAATAAAATTAGAACCATAACTTTATCAACTACCTTAATCTACATTGCTAGGTGCTACAATCAAAGGCATAGTTTTGAACATAGGACTGGACCAACGTTCAACCGGTTAGTTGAAGTAAGAATATGTGTCTGGTTTGGTACGAAGGGACTTGAAAATTATTCTGATAAAAAAATGGTCAAGAATTGAAACAATTGGTAAAAATCAACAACGTTGGAGGTCGAAATGGTTTAGAAGGTTTGTTTAATTTTTTTTAAGTTAAAATAGTATTATTTTATAATTTTTTTTTACAGAGAGATATTAACTTATGCATTTTAAAATTAAAAAACAATGAATTTTGAGATATTGTAAAATAGTAAACATATAATTGTCGATAATAAACTGAAATCACAACAAAAAGGGAAAATTCTTTTTCAGGTCAAATAATTTTCATATTTTTTATAAAATATAATAAAAAATATATTTAATTATTACTAATCCTGTCTGTTGAATTATAGAACTTTAACTTCAAAACAGTGTGTGAACTAGTTCAATAATAATTTTTAAAATCTCGTTCAAGTTTAAAGGATTTGTTGATAGTAGAAGATTTTAATTTTTTTATCAATGGTAAATAAACACTAATGGATATTTTTTTTTTGGCCTGAAATACTAACATATGCCTTTATAAGCTGCAGAGACATCAAAAGTTAAAATAGAAACCAAAGAAGATTGGGGATTAACAACCCACCCCAAAAGACCAATCTTTAAATCTATATGTTTGGCAAGCCAATCAGCTGCCAAGTTAGCTGTCCTAGGAATCTAAGAAATAGAAAAACCAGAGATCAAAACAGAAAGCGAAACAATATTATTCTCAATAATAAGATTGCATCTCCAATCAAGGCAGCAAGAGAGACCTTTAACCACATTAACCAAAGATAAACTATCAGACTCAAAAAAACAATTAGACAACTCCAAGGCCTTTGCAATCTCCAAACCTTTTTTCAAAGCCAAAGATTCGGTCATGAAGGAGGATGAAGCACTAACTTTCAAAGCAAAACCATAAAACATTTTCCCATTGCTATCTCTCAAGATTACACCGATTTCAGTCTTACCATTATTTGCATAAGCTCCATCAACGTTGATCTTCACATCAAGGCCCAAAGGAGCAACCCAAGAAACCTTATTCGAATTGTCATCCTCACTTCAAGCCGAAGGGATAGCATTTCAACCCTTAGCCTCCCAATACTCATCCAAGTCCCTAGTAGCCAGGTTAGCAATAGAAATAGGAAGGAAAATTTGGTTATCGAAAACAAAGGAACACCTAGCTTTACATATATGCCAACACATAAAACCCATAAAGGCTTTGGAAAAATCAGAAATCAAGGGGTTGCACAGAAATTCACAACACCAAGCATCAAACCTTGACAAAAAAAAAAGGCACCCAGCTTAAGAGCAAGAGGGTGACAAAACCAAGCAACCCTAGCACCATTACAGAGTAGAAACAGGGTGACAAAACCAAGCAACCCTAGCACCATTACAGAGTAGAAACAGGTGTTCAACAGTTTCAGAACCATTTGCACAGCACAGGCAATCAAAGCCAGGGGAGCACTTTCTCTTCCAAAGCTGTTCCATGGTGGGCAAGGCATTGACACATGCTCTCCATAAGAAGTACTTAACTTTATTAGAAACCTTCTTGGACCAAAGCTTCTTCCATAGAACGTTTGGGGTGGAAGAAGAAAAGCTAGGTAAGTCACTAGTATCCTCCTCCGCCAACTTCTTTGCAACTTGATACCCTGACTTGACAGAATAATCCCCATTAGTTGTAAAAATCCATTAAAGAGTATCAGCTTTACCTCTCATAAGGATAGAGATCCGTTTAGTAACTTCAATTTCACAATTAGTCAACCACAGGTCCAACCCGGAGACTTCCCGAGAGTTGTTGTAAATAAATTCCTCAACCAAAGAGTCTTCCATTACCTCAATAGGAGCATTAGAAGCGAAAGAGAAATTCTTTAGATTAGGAACCCAAGGATCCTGCCAAAACTTTATGCTATACTCGTCCAACAACCCAGCACAAACCTTTCATCAAAACATCCCTGCCACTGAGAATGCTTGACCAAGCCCATGAAGCTTTAGGCCATTTTACAGCATGCAGAAAATCAGAATTAGGGGGAAAATGGACTTGATAATTCTTACCCACAAGGCATCTAGATTGTTGAGAATTCTCCAACTAGCTTAGCAAGCAAAGCCCTATTAAAACTCATAAAATTTTTAAAACCCAAACCTCCATCCTTCTTTGAATTTGAAAGAGACTTTCAAGCTTTCCAATGGATGCGCCTTTCTTGTTCCTTTTGTCCCCACCAAAACTTAGAGATAATATTATCTATCGCCTGACAAGTCTTTTTCGGAAAGAGAAAACACAACATGGGAAAGGTGGGAATGACACAAGCAACAGCTTTAATGAGGACCTCATGACCAGCTTAAGATAGGAGCTCTTGCTTCCCACCCTGAACCTTGGCACATACTCTGTCTCTGACAAAAGCTAATGCTTCCGCTTTAGACCAATCCCACAACACAAGTAGACCAAGGTAATTCCCAAGAGATTCAACAACCTTGATACCCAAAACATCACTAATCGATTGTACCACATCACCATGAGTATTCGCCAAGAAAAATAAGCAAGATTTATCTCTTTCAGCCCGAAGGAAAAGGATGGAATCATCAGCGAAAAAACAATGAAAAACAAGGGAACAACCCCTAGCCAACTTAATACTAACCAAACTTCCATCGGAAACAACTTTGTTAATCATCTTAGAAAGGACATTAGCAACAATGATAAATAGGGGGATAGGGGATCACCCTGCCTCAAGCCCCTTTTGGGTCTAAAATTAGCCACTTTCTTCCCAGATAATAACAATCTAAAGCTTATAAAGTAAATACAAAGCATCACATTTTCAACTCAGTCACTAGAGCTGTCAAAATGGGCTAGGCCCTATGGGCTGGCCCATGGCCCTACAAAATAATTTAGGGCCGGGCCACAAAAATTAACTAATTTTTTAATTAGGGCTTTTTGAGCCCAACCCTAATAAGAGTAGGGCCAAAGAGGGTTAGGGTCGGGCTTTATTAGGGCTAGCCCTAATTATTTATTAATAATAAAAAAATATTTAAATTATTATAATAATTCAATTTATTTAACATTTTATATATTTTTTAAATACAAATAAAGATAAATATTAAGTCAAAAATGATTTTTCAAGAGAAGATAATAAAAATCATACAGTAATGGATGGTTAAATAATAAATAATTTTGTGAAATATATTTTTTTTTACTCATTTTCACTTACACATTATTAATTTTATTATGTAATTTTAAGAATATTAAGTAATTATCTAAGTTGTGACTTGTGATATTATCTTGTAATTTTGGTTCATATTAAAAAAAATTATATAATTGAAATTTTAACTTTATTTATATTTTAAAAAGTTTTAAAAAAATAATAAAAAGTCCATAGGGCTAGCCCTAAGCCCTAACAGGGCCGGGCTAGGCTCGAAAATTTTAACCCAATCTTAAATAGAGCTTTTTGAGCCCGACCCTAATTAACCTAGGGCTATATAGGGTTAGGGCCGGGCCGGGCTAGCCCATTTTGACAGCTCTATCAGTCACTATAGAATCCCATTTTCAACAATACCTCAGCGAGAAAGTCTCATTCCACTCTGTCATAAGCTTTGTTCATATCAATCTTCATGGTCATCTCTCCATGTTTACCCTTCTTATCCTTCAGATAATGAAATGCTTCATGGACCACAAGAATATTATCTTGAATCAAACTCCCAGGGACAAAAGCCCTATGATTTTTTGATATAATATTAGGCATGATTCCCTTCAACCTGTTAGTAATGATCTTCTAGATAATTTTGTAAGAGAAATTACAAAGATTAATAGGCCTAAAACTACCAACACTAATGGAAAGTAATATTCAATATCATAAAAATTGAGTCGTAGTTTTGTTATGAATTAAGTAAAATTTTCAATTTTTTATTGAATTTTTAATTTTAGAATATAAATAAACATAATAATAATTTTAATTGGTTAAATTATTTTTAATTTAATAAAATTGTAGTGTTATTTAAATTAAGGAGTTGAATTAAAAATTTATTAATAAAAATTAAAAGAAGATATTTCTCCATAAAAAAAAAATATAATTCAATATTTTTTTAATTTGCAGAATTAGTATTTTTATTTAATATTATTTAAATTTTAAAAATAAATTTAGGCAAAAACACTTTTTTGATTTTCAAACTTTACACCAACTGTCAATTTCATCCTCAATATTTTTTTATGATCAATTTGATCCCTAATGTTTCATATTCTGATCAATTTTATCATTTGACTAACTTCTTTTAATAATTTATCGACAAACTTCATCTCATTTTTCAATCTGAGCTAAGATTTACATTTCTTTTTCTATCAATTTTACAATACATGTCATTTAACTATAACGTTAATATTTGGCTAAAGTATGAACAAATGATAAAATACGAAACACTGGGGATGAAATTGATCGCAAAAAGAAATTGAGGACTAAATCGATAATTAGTGTAAAATTTGGGGATCAAAAGGGTACTTTTGCCATAAATTTATGGAAAACCTACTTTTTGGTCCCTCAATTGTTACTGAATCAACGATTTGGTCCCTGAATTGTGGAAACTACAACTCAGTCTCTCAACTTCACTCTTTCGTCTACGTTTTGGACCCTGAGCTGTTAACCGTCAATTAATTTGATGATGTGGCTGTTAAATGATGACGTGTCACTGAGTTGACTCCCAAATAATCTATCCTACTCATATTTTATTTTACACATCAGTTAATATAATTAAATTAGTTGCCATCACCGAAACTCATCATGGTTGTGCCGCCGCTCATACATCTTGCCTTCTGTCGCCAGAGAACATGTAGGGGAGGAAGATAAGATTTTCATCAATTTTCATTTTTTTAATTTAATTATATTAATTGATGTGTAAAATAAAATATGAGAAGGATAGATTATTTATGTAATACCCCTAGATATTATATTAATCATTAGACTTAGTACTTGACTCAAAAGTAAATTATGTAGCTGATCTGGAAGTCTTTATGAGCTTGTGGTTAAATTTTGGGAGCAAACGGAACTTAAAATTTTATCTGGGTCTTTCTCTAGACCCGACAAATTCCACTTTCGAATGTAACTTGAAAGACGTTAGAAGTAAAGTTTTGAAAAATAAATTATATATTTAGAATCTACTTTTCAAAACGAATCCAACGATATATATTTTATTGAAAGATTCTATTTTTAAAAATTTTGTTTCAAGGGACTATTTTGAAGTAAATATATTTTTATGGGTAAAGAAAAGTAATTTTAGCCAATAAAGCCATGAACCTGAATTTTGTTTCCCCTCTCTCGTGACTTCTAGAGAATTCAAAAAAAAATAAATAAATAAATAAAATAATAGAACAAAGGAAAAAAAAGAGATCAAACTCACGCTCATTTTTGCCTCATACCTCCCTCATATCATCTCCTCCATTTCTCTCTTCCTCCCTCACTCACAAACGCCACCGCCACCACTCCCCAACCAGACGGAGGCGCCGCTGCCTCTGGACGTGAGAACCGCCGCCAACGACGTCCCTTCCAGCTGCACCAAAGTCTTCTTCTTCTTCTTCTCCTCCTTGGTTCGTTCCTTTCTCTCATTCTTTCAAACTTCTTCTAAGTTTATTTTAATGGTTTAAATTTTTGATTTGCTGCTATAAATTAGTCATTGTGACTTATTTGAATATCTTAAGTTGTTGGTTTGAAGCTTGGTTTTGCTCCAATCAATTTTGGACCCGATAGGGTTTTGCCTAAAACTTGAAATTGGGGTTTTTGTTCAAATCTCCTTGCTTTCTTGACATTAATTGTTTGAATGAGTTTCATGGACAATTATAATGAGTTTTAAGTAATTGATTTGAATTTAGAGGGTGTATCTTGAAGTTTGATGTTTTTGGGTAGAACTTTAAAAGTTTGCAAATTGGTCCCTATGGATAATTTTGAAGATTTTCTTAAACTAAATGAATTTCTATGAAATTTTGAAAGATCTTGAAATTATATTCCGTGTTTGAAATGTGAGAATTTAATGTATAAAATATGGTTGGTGTTGAAAAGTGTGGAATTTCAATTTTGATAGTTGAATGTTAGTAATAAATTTTCTTGATAAACTTTGGTGATGGGAAAATATTTTGTTAATGCTCCCAAATTTTAACCCAAGCTTTTCTAGAGTTAAATTGGTGTCTTATGCTCGATGTAGTACTAGAGTGTTGATATTAAGTTTGAGGATGGTTATGGAATATGGAGGTTAAGTGTAAGAGTCACTTGGTGAATTCATATGTTAAGAGTATTCTAATAGGATGAATGTGTTCGTTATCAAATTTAGGTACTCTGCACTTATCCCAAGTTGAGGTAGTAAGTTCATTAGTGGGTTTTAGGTCATTGTGCATGACCTTCAGGTGAGTATCCTATCTATTCTAGAAATTGTTTTACCATGCTTATGTGACATATTTGTGCATGTTGTTTTTGGCAAGGTTAAAGTTTTATGAAAATATGTTTGAAAAGCTTATTTGAGACTTATGTGTATGCTATAATATTTTGATAAGTATTATGATGAAAATGAGATTTGGTTTTTGTTTGAAAAATGTTTTTGGGCTGGTTAGGTGAATCGTTGGTTCTTTTGTTATGGGTACCAATCGGGCTTTCGGTCCCGGAGTCACACCATCCGTTGGCCAGGATGTGGTGTGGGCATGGATCTAGGCTTTCGAGGACGTGCCGGAGTGGCATGGTTCTAGGCTTTCGGGGTCGTGCCACGGTAGACCGTCTCCAACCTTTGAGGTGGGGAGTCTATTCGTTCTCACGGGATAGGCCATTTGCTGGACCTTCGATTTCACTCACCAGTAACGGGGGCGCCACCCATGGGTTTTATGATTAAAACGTATTTCATATTTATGAAAGAGTTTTGAATGATTTTAAGATTGAAATTTATGGAATTTTTACCAAATATGGAAGAATGTGATCTATGTGACTATTTCAGTTATGATTCGTATTATGAGAATTGAATGTGTTATGATGTTTGACTATGAAGAGAGCTTATGAGATATTTGTTTCGTTTATATGCATTTGGAATATGAATGTACTATGTGCATACACTATTAATTTAAAACCAGTGGGGATACCTTGCCCTCCACGACTAGAATAGGTTGGATTACTCACTGAGTCTCTTGACTCACCCCGTTGTTGTTACCATTTTCAGTTTCAGGTCTGCAGGAGTCATTTTCTAGTGCTGTATGAATTGAGCAGCCCTCTTGGAGTCCCACATATTGTTCATGTGGGTATTGGGTATTGATTTTTCATCTGACGTCATTTGTAATTGGTATTTGACTCTAGTGTAGCTCTGTTAGAGTTATAGTTAGGGAAGCGTTTATATTTTGTTTAGATTGAATTGTCATGAGAGCTGAGCTCTTACTGGAATATTGTTGCTAAACTGGTGATTATATGCATTATGGACCACTCTATTTATAGGGGAATCTTTGTTGGATTTTTTTTAAAAGGAGATAAGATATGTCAGTGTCAGGTTTACGGGCCATGAGGTTCTTCCTTGTGGTTCGTGCCGGTCACGGATTCCGTTAGGGGGTCGTGACAATTTGGGAGTCAACTCAGCACTTAACGATGACACGTTATCATTTAACGACCACATCATCAAGTTAACTGACGGTTAACCGCTCATGAACCAAAACTTAGACAGAAGTGTAAAATTGAGGGACTGAATTGTAGTTTCCTACAATTCATGAACCAAATCCTTGACTTAGTAAAAATTGACGGACAAAAAGTAAGTTTATAATTTATTTCCAATAACTCCACAAACATGGAGCCGAGGGGGTTAGCTAGATTAATGACCCACTCCACAAACGCCGTCAAGGGTGAGCTGAGCTCTGCCATCAGAAGGCGACGCCGTCAGCGACACCTCCACGATCACTTACTGTCGACTATTTCCCGGTTCTGTTCTTCACTTTCTTCTTCCTCGTACTTATAGGATCATCAAGTGTCACTCTTTTAGGCTGTTTTTCTTCTAGTGTTTGATGTTTCTGCAAACGCATTTGTTGCCAAATTTTCATCATCCGTGACTATTATTTGCTACTTAAGGATATTTTGGATTTCAATAGTTTCGGATTCTGTGTTAGAATGTAACTTTCTGGTGGTTTCTTCACATTTGGTGGTTTTTTGAGGAATAATCTGCTGCTACCGTTTTGCATTCGTTTTGGCAGTTTTTACAACTTTTTCTTTTCTTTTTGTTTTTGTGGTTCTTGATTTGCTTCTTGTGCTGAGGTTTTGTATGATGTCTTGGCGTCATTTTACTCACTTAAAACTTCCCATATACGGGTGATTCCGTGCTGTTTTGATCGCTGAAAACCCTAATGCTAGCAATTGTATTTGATTCTTCATATTTATGTGATAACGACACTGATTTTGATGGTTGGTTTATTTATGGGCACTTCCACTTGTTCTGGACATTTGAGATGTCAAATTTGAGGGCTAAAACTGTTGGGAGTCTTAACTTGTTTTGATCACTTGCAATGTAAAATTTGAGTGCACAAAATATTAGATATGGTGGTTGGTCTGTTTGTGGGCATCACTTAATTTGAAATCTTGAATTTTTTTTTTCATGATTAAATTGTTGAGTATTACGACTAGGGATGGCACCCGCGCGGGGCGGGGACGGGGGAGGCACTCCCCGTCCCCGTCCCCGCGAACCAAATCTCTCCCCGTCCCCGTCCCCGTTCCCTGCTGTGGGGAATTTTTTCTACCCATCCCCGATTCCCCGCTGTCCCCGCGGGGATCCCCACTTGAGTTTTTTTTTTTTGAGACAATTCCCAAAGTCCCATATCTTCAGCAATTTTTTTTTTAAGTTTTTTGGACCAAAACGCAAAAGGATTAAAACAAAAGAGGACTGAAAAGCAGAATCAGCCAAAAACTCATCTTCAACCTTTGGGCGGTTCTCGGCGTCGTTTTCGGCGTCATACAAAAAAGCCGTTTTCGGCGTCCTTTCCGGTAATAGAAACGCCGATCCGCATTGGTTCGATGAAAGAACAAGATCTGTGGAAACGGATTTGCAAAACGAGACGAAAACAAGAACGAATCAAAACCCCAAAATTTTCGAAACACGAACTCGTACGCCATTTTCGAATCTCCAACAAAATAATTGTTTTTCTCAAATTTCTTTGCTAAAAAATGATCCTTAGGGGCCGAAATCAGAACCATAAACTCATTTGTCAAAAAACGAAATCAAACGAAATTGAATCGGAGCATCGAAATTTTCCGCAGAACACCGATGGCTTCTCTGCGTCGCCTACAAATTGAGTTTAAAAAAAAAAATGCAGGTACCTCAAGATTTCAGTGCAGATATGAACAACAAATTCCACATAACAAAACGCACAAACCAAAATTGATTTTCGTCGAAAGTAAATCTCAAAGAATCAAACCGAAACGCTTCAAATTTGGAGTTGAGGAGTTTTGTATAAAAGGAGCAAATTACAAAACAGGGACAATCAAATCTGCAAATTAGTCCACAAAGATGCAAACAACAGCAGCGGTGGTGGTGATGGGTGGCAACAGCGACGGTGGACGGACTAAGAACAATCAGTTGCGTGGAGCGTGTAGGGTTTCAGACTTTGAGTTGTGACTTTGTGAGTTTGTGAGGAGTGAGTGTATGTGCTGTGCGGCTAGGTTAGAAATTTAGAATCAATTCAGAGTTGTGATGTATGTGTGTTAATATGGCTTAAATCCAAGGGCTGAAAATCAATCATCAAATCTAGATCTAACGGACATAAATTATCTGTAATTATAATAATATAAAAAAATATATAATATATATATAATTCGGGGACGGGGACCCCGCAGGGCGGGGGACATACTCCCCGTCCCCGTCCCCGTCCCCGAACTCTCTTCGGGGTCAAATTTCACCTCGTCCCCGACCCCGCGGGGAATTTTTCCCCGCATCTGGGGATCCCCACGGGGCAATCCCCGCGGGGATCCCATTGATGGGGATTTTTTGCCATCCCTAATTACGACTGAGTCATCAGTAATTGTTGTAGCATGAGTTGAGCTCTTTTCATGTACACAAAAATTCGACTTTAACGGCTGGTTTTCATGGAGTGTTTTCAACCACCGCTTCACACTTTAAATCTGTACTTTCTTATGCTAAAAATTCATGGCTGGTCTTTAGGAGGCATTTTGGGTCTAGTCTTGGGAACTTTTAGCCATATTATAGTGTGACTCTTTAGTCTGAGGTAAACACTTTAGAGAATTGATTTGAGGACCATTGTTTGGTGCTGAAATAAATTTACTACATAATTTATTTTCGTGCCGTAGTATCTGTATCCCTTTTGATGAATTGAGACCTTTATTTAACTCATTTTGCTTTCTTTCTGTGTCACAGTTTGAAGGAAGGTTATACATCATGGTTAATGCTACTAAAGGAGTGTTTATTTCCTGGTAACACCTTTTATGTTACACTATTGCTCCCTCCTGAGTTCTTGTTCTTATGTTGTGTTTTTGGGATGTGAGTTCTATACAGTTGGTTAAGTAGATTTTGAAGTTTCCTGCTCCTGTATCTCTCTGGCTCCACCAACTGTTTCTCTTTCTCTGAATACTTGTGTGTTTGTGTGTGTTTGCGCGCGCGTGCGTGTGTGAGAGAGAGAGAGAGAGAGCCTCTAGTTTCTAGGCCATTTTGCCATAGTCTCAGGCATGCAGCCACCTCATCCTCTTCAATTCATCATTTACTTTGGACAATACATGCTTTGAGAAATTCATAATTTTACCAGTTTTTAAAGTTAACATCTCTCCCCAATTCTATATTCCATTCTGTTTGCTGAAAAGATTGTCAATATTTCCTTGTGCAGTGACATACCTATGGCCCAGTATATCATCAATATGAATGCCTCGCTGCCTGCTTCTGAGAAGTTCATCATACATGTGTTGGATAGTACTCACATTTTTGTTCAACCCCATGTTGAGCATATGATAAGAAGTCAAATTTCAAAGTTTAGAGAGGATAATACATATGTCAAGCCTAATTGATTTGCAACATCTGAGTTCTTGCAAATAAAATCCCTGACTCGAGAATAGAGAATTTGTGCTGGCACTTTTACTCATTTTGTAGCTTGGATTGTCCGTTGTTTTTACTAATAAATGTTTGTAGTTTTAATTTGTGATTTGTCATAACTAACATAACTTTTAGAATTTGTCGTGAATTTGTATATAACAAATGAGTATGTTAAAAATAATTCATGAAATTATAATGTCAAAAACGAAAAGAAACATTGTCATCAATATTTTGGCAATGTTTTAAGTATTTCATAAAATTATTTTATTGAGGTATTATCAATTTTAGTGATATCTCCCTTCCTATTTCAAATAAAGAATTTCACAAAAAAAAAAGTAAAGAAAAAATACTTTTCACTTAAGTTAATGCATTGAGATGAGACTTAATTAGCCAACAAGAAGTGTGCTATCTAGAAGTGTATTTTAGTTTCATCAATTTTGATTAAAACATCCTTAGATTTATGTCGTATATTCTCATTTATAAACTTTCGTAAAGTAAAATTTATAAGCTTAACTGACCATATTCATCCCAACAAAATTGTTAAATAAGCCTATGTATCTTATTCATTGATTTGATGAAAAAAAGGGGTAAATTAAAAAAAAAAAAAACGCACTTGTGATTTGGCTCGATCTCATCATTGTTGTGTGGTTTAAAAAGTCTCACTTTGAGTACGTGTGTGTTCCATCGTCAACTACGTTCAGTACTTGAACTTTTTTTCCGTTAGAATTTAGACAGAATAAGCATGTGACTCAGTGAAAAATCAAATTTTGGTCCATGAACTATGAGATAAGTTTCATTTGGTCTTAAAACTATTTTTTATTTCATTTTGGTCATCAAACTTTCATCCTCCGGCATCCCAATTTCCATCTCTCTTTTCTTCTTCTTCACTCTTTGGACCACCGCCAGCTTCATCATCATCTCTTCTTCCTCTCACCATCTTCAAACCCCATATTTTAAACCCAGTGCACTGTTCATCCTCCATCTTCAATCCCTAAACCTTCGAAACTCAATCTTCCTCCATCGTCAAATTCCTTTCACCATCTTGTTTTGAAGATTAATTATCGACTCAAACCAGATTTGACAGAAAACGTCAACGACATGGCGAGATTTGACAGAAGACGTCGATGGCGCGGTGAGTGGTGGCAGCGACGAGTGATTTGCTCAGTTTGCTATGAGATGAAGATGCGGAAGATGAAGGAAAATTGTGTTTTTGGGCAAATTCAATTAAAGTTTCAATTTATGATTTTTTTCGTACGTTTTGATCCTATTATAAAAAGAAAAAAACCTTATTAACTGAGTGGCCAATTTGAAACATGGAGTATAACTGAGGGACTAAAATAGGACTTTGGCCTTTTCAATTTGTTCAGTTTAATTTGTTCTGCTAGCGTGGGAAATAATGAGTGAGTTTGACAAAAAGAAAAAAAGGATTTCATTCTTAATTATGAATTGGAGATAAATTAGTGGTTGAACTAAGAATAACAGTTAAAATTGCAACACAATCACATTTTGGAGATCAAAACAGAAAAATGTGAAAGTTTGAAGACAAAATGAAATAAAAATAGCTTTTATGACCAAAATGAAACTTATTCCATAGTTTGAAAACCAAAAATGAGATTTTAACCTTTGAGTGAAAATTAACGACTAAGATGCAAGAGAAACCAACGGTTAAGATGCAATAAAAATCGACGACTAAAATACACTAAAAATCGATGGCTAAAAAATTGTGCCACGTCAGCATTTTCTATTAAAATTAACAAACAAAAACACATGTACCATAATTGCTAAACAACACATCTCAAGTATCCCGAAAGTGAAACTTTTTGAACCACACATCAGTCATGTGACATTGGGTCAAACCACAACGATGTAAAATATTAGCTATCGTTACCAAAAAATGCTTTATTAAATTATTTCGTTAGTAATTGTTTCATTAGAAATACTTGGAATCTCTTCAGAATGTTATTGCAACACAATGCACACCTTTTCTTATCACTACCATTACCACAATTCCCTCTACTCCAACATTTATCAATCATTCAAATTTCATTTCTAACAACGAACATCAAGCCAATTACATTAACGGCATTAAAATCAATCATGCTTATTTGGTCAAAATAAAATAAATAAATAAAACATGCTTAATGGGAAAATGGAAAAGCTAGAAATTGTGAAACCCTGCGCAGGCATCAAGGGTTTAAATACAATGAATACATTTTATACACAATTTGAGATCCATATACTGCATACCATTCATTAATCCCCACAAAGCTCAAGGCAAAAAGGGAGAAAAAGAAAAAGAAAAAAGATGAAGGGTCAAGTTATTCTAACAAAGACAAAAAGTCTAAATAAAACGAAGAAAACCATAGGTAGAAAATTGCAGCATAGGCAAATGAAGAAATAACAAATAAAACTCCAAAGGAGGATATGTTCAGTGCAACCTTGTCAATTCTTCAACTCTCTTGCAAAGCTCTTCTACTGAAACGCCCACTGCCTTTGAAATCTCATCCATCTTACTGCGATTGAGATCAAGAAAAGATTCAATAAGATCTCCATCTAGAAAATTTCTTGCATCAACCGTTTTCTTCTCATTGTTGAATGACCTCCATTGCTCATGGCTCAATCCTCCTACACCCTTAATCACCTTTCTTAAGTATGATTGAAGTTTCTCCAAGAAGACATACTGCTCATGAGGAAGCGAAGCAATAACCCCAATCACGCCATTGATGGTGCCAAATATAACAGTTGGAATCTGGCCCACCTCAGAATCTGGCAAGCGCATGACAAGAGAACCATGGCGGAACCGATTAACAAATTCCCCTAGGTGATATTCACCAACCACTTCAAGTCGACCCCGTTCTTCATCGGTGGCCCCCTCACTATTTTTTCTAACAGTAAATAGATTGAAACTATTTTCAGCCCCAAGATATATGTCATCATCAAGGATTTCAACAGCTGACATCCAATTTGCATTGTAGTCACGAGCTCTCTCCTCAATAGCACCTTCTTCATGCTGACAATAAAAAGTATACCGCTCAGAAAGAAAATGGAGAACTCACACAAACACTACAGAAAATGAGTCCTTCATTCACAAAGCCTATCAGGGAGAATAAACACAAGCAAACCAGTTCCAAATACCAGAAAAATAAGCAAAAATAATATTAGAGGTAATATTGATGAAGGCAAGAATTATACTGTCATAATTTTCTAGGTCATGCAAAAAGCAGAGGCTTACCTTATAAATTAACAAAGAGATTGACTTCATTAAATCACCGACTATAATGAAATCTCCCCTAGTTTGCACATACAGTGCAAGGATGTGTCCGTGATGTCCACATTCAGACTGTAACTCATGGGTGCCATCATCCCGAAGCATCCACTTGTACAGCTGAATTTTTTGATTAATAGCAGCAAGCAATTTACCATTAAATGCATTCAAGGAGTAAACAGCACCTTTTGTTTCCTTCTCAGCAATAAGCTGTAGCTTTCCATCCTCAACAACAAAAACTAGAATTCTTCCCTGTATATTTTTGAGAAAATATGCAAGGGGGGAAGGATATTAATTTGTATCTTTAATGCTTAAAGTGCACAGTGATGACAGTAACATATTTGTCAACATACCTTTGTCGGTTCATTTTCCTCTGGCAAAACATATGCAGTTCCAACACAGTAATACACGTTATTATCATCTGAGAACGAGCAACTAATAATGGAGCAACCGTATTCAAAAGTGTCAAGTGGGTAGGTTGATATGCACTCAAAAGTCTGGTCATCCAGCAAGCGTACAAAGTGCACTTCAGATTCCTCAGTGCTTGTTTGGTTGTATTTTAAACAACAAATTGCAAAAGTCCTGGACTGCTCCTGATGGCAGATTCGCCGTGCCTGCTCTCCCAGTGGGATAGAGCGAATATGAAGTTTCTGAATGTCATCAATGGTGCCAATAGTGAGTTCACCCTCTTTCGCAATTGCAAGACTGTTGATTAAAATCCAAACACAAGTTAACCAACACCAACAAATGAAATTAGGAAATACATCTCAAGCAGAAAAGGCAATAATAATCTTATTTTGGACAAAAGTTGTACAGGTAAGATCTATGTACCTGTCTGGAAAAGCAGCAGAGTTGAAAGGGCACATGTGACTCACTTCTTTCAGATTTACATTACTGTAGAGTAACTTTTTGTTACTACTATAAATCACAGTAGGCCGATCAGATGCAGCAAAAACATGGGTAGCATTCTTGGATGAGAAAGTGCGTAGTGTGATGGGCTGTGTCCCTAGAGACACCTTTTTCCGATCAGTTAATTCACCAGTACTTGTGTTCAGCAGAAAGTTTATAAGATGGCCATCACCAAGGGCACATAGCAAATAAGATATCTGGAAAATGAAATGAAAACAATACTTAAATAGAGATTTAGAACTGGGAAATTATTGTAACAAATCAAGAAAAAGAATGCAGTGAACTAAAGAAGCAGGGTTAAAAAAATTAACAAAACATAGAAATTAACTCAGGAAAAGCCTATCCCTCCAAAGGTGCAAATATGTAGAGATTCAATTGGCCAAAAAGAAATATGTATGCATTCAAACATCTCAGAATGTGAATAACTAAAGCAGGATAAAAAATAGCATAAAAGTTGGCTCAAGGTGGCCTACCCCTTCAAAGGTGCAAAGAAGTACAGATCGAGGTATTATCTCTCCTCCTAAATGCTCCTTTGTGATGAGATTGAGATCTGGGAGAGAAAATATCCTGACACTAATGTCAGTCCACATCCCAACTGCTGCTAAATGACTGTAATTGGGGTTTTCACCAATGGGATTTATATCAAGGGATGATATCTCATACTCCAGTTGGGCATGCTTTACTTCTGTCAATGTGCCATCTCCAATTTCCAGATAAACCAAATGCCCACCTCCAGTGGCCACCAAAACCTGTATTCAGGTATAACCCTTCAATAATTACCACCAGCACATAAACCTAATGTGTATACACCATTTCAGTCAAATCCAAAAATTAAAAGAAACATAACAGAAAAGAACCAAGATATGATTTATGAAAAAAAAAAAAAAGAAAAAGAAAGATAATTTAATTTTATGTATTCACTCTTTGCTTTATGGGCATAAACTCAAACCTTCCAAAAAAAATTGGAGCCAGATTAGTCATCTAAAGCTTCCCATTAAACACGTCTATCTAGAAGAGAGAGTCAAACAAAATCTAAGTAATTATTTCATGACAGTGAGATAATGAATCCAAGATTCATTTAGTCAAGTAGGAGGGGGCTTTCATTCTTTGGAAGGCTTGGGCTGGAGAGCAAGGCTAAAAGACTCCAATTGGCATAGGATAGAAGCATTGGTTTAGATGCCCTCTAATTTTTGCAGTGTTTGAATTGATTTCAGAAGAAAATTTAATTCTGGAATAAAGTAAGCTATAACATGTATATATGGCATTGTGTCCATTTCGAATAACATATGTGACTCCAAAAGCAGGTAGATGGTTAGGACTGGAGGAACAAAACTGAATCATGTATTAGACATTTATCAAACAAGGAGAAAAAGTCAACAAGTATTTTCCCCTCCTATGTTTTGGCCAAAAATTTTGGCCCTAAACACAGTCTAGAACCATTTCCTGCCAAAAGCTAAGCTGCTACATTTTAATAAAAGATCTCTAGCACAGCCTCTCTCGTTGGCAAACCACACACCCAAATGTCTCATGGATTTAAGTTTTAGAGATTGGTGATGGCTAGTAGCAAAGATCAAATTCATGCAATGAAGGATTTAATACCATGTCTCACGACATCTGATCCCAAAGGCTCAAGTTATCAAGAGAAAAAGTTTGCCAATCTTTTATTAATAACACTAACAAATACAAACCCTTACCATAATATCAATCAAAGAATTTAAAAACCTGTCCTTAAAAGATTGAGATTTATTGTTTGGCAGCAAAGTTTTAAGCATTTCACTGAAGCCAAATTTATAACAATAAGCAGTATAAATAACACAGTACAATAAAGTTCTGACTTCGTAGCCTGCCAAAACATATTTAACAAATCATAAACAGTTTTTATGACATGAAGGCATAATCAGTATTCCACTGGGACACCAAAAGCTTGCAATTATTTCCAAATTAAAAATGTAGGAGATAAAAAGCTGAAATCTGCAAACCAGCAAATGCCACTATTATTTATTTTATTGAGTACCAAATTTCAAATAAAAGGCTTGACCATATATGAGAATTGGAATTTCAAACCTAAGGTACAACAGAATCAGACCTGGGTGGCATTTGCAGTAGCAACATTAACTGAATAGCCTGATGGTGCATGCCATTCATGCTGAAGCTCACGAGTAGTGGAACTAACCAGTCTAACAGCGCTAGAGGTGACCTGTCCAACCAAAACAGTTGGCCACTATCAATAAAAAGCAGAGCACCACAGCAGAAAAAATGTTGACGTGTGAATTTTCTTTATTAAAAAAGAATATATTGATGAGAAGAAGATTAAAAAAGTAAACAAAAATACAGGTCAAGAGATCCTCTTTAATGATTGTTGATATATGGCATCAAACTTTCCAATAACTCCATATTACTGGAATAATAAGCTTAATTTAAGGGTAGATTTCCAATTTCCTAAATTAAGTTTAATTTTCTACCCTTTATTTTTAATCTAAAGAAAGTTGTGCCCTCCATATTCACAAAAGAATTATCAAACAGTCAATCAGGCAGACTGAAACTAAAATTTGAGGAATTTTTAAGATCAATAAATACACTTAAAAGCTTACATATTTATGCATTTAGAGAGAAAGGCAGAGTGGGAAGGTTCCCAGTACCATAAATGCTTTTCTTCTATCTATTTGATGTGCTTTTCCCCAGTTATTTTGTCAAATTTAGAGCACAAAATGTCCTTGGACATTCATTTCTCACTAACCTTTTTTGAAAAAAAAATCATCCAAAAATAATTGTGAAAAAGTAAATTTACAAGCTTTGAACTTTGATACATGGGGATAAAATCATTGAAGCAGTTGTGAACAGAACATGAAATAAAAACCAACTCCAACATGATTATGAAGAAACCTTAAAAATAATTCAGGTCAAGGGATCTTCACAGAAAATAAAGCTAATAACCTACAAGTAAAACTTTATTATGAAGAACATATCACATAAAAAATTCTGCAACTATGAGTAACTTTGATGATATAAAGTTTCGATTATTTTTTGGTTGAAGATGCAGACACTTCTTCAACAATAAAGAAAAGAGGAAAGCACATGATAGGAAGATAAAGCCAGAACCTACTTGGACAAGTTGATTGTGAATAGCATCGTGACAAAATAAAGTCTGTACTTGAGAACAGAAGCCCTCAATCTCAGTTTCTTCAAGTTCATCATCGAGATTCATTGCTAGAATTCTTGTCTCGCTGATAAAACTCACAACCAAGAAGGTGTCAAAAGGATCATCAGTAGACGATCTCAATGACCACATTCCTTTGATACCTTGAAGTTCTACAGATGCCTACATCACATACATGAATAAGATATTAATTAATATTTTGCAATCCATTTTCTTTTTCACTTCTAGAAGACCTTCATTGAAAGTCAAACAAGAACTGACCTGTTCATTGATACCTATTCCATTTCTAACAATGCGAAGAGAACCATCCTTGTAAGCTCCAGAGCAAGTTACGACCTGACCTTGGCCTTGCCTTTCAAGGTCCACCACACAGAAGTCAGCAATTGGCCCCAAATTGACATACCTCTCCAGAACTTCCACATAAGAACCTTTTGCATCAGGCTGTAGATTTAGCTTTATGAGCTGCATTTGACATGCCAAAGAAATGTTAGGACACCATATTTCTGAAAATGGACTTAATGTAACAAGATTCATGCCATAAGTCCATAACACTAGGAAGTCTTTAAGGCAGAATGATCAGATCACAGATTGAGGATAGCAATCCATGTTTAGCAAATACTACTTGATACAGCCCACCTTTCTCCCTCCAATTTTAAACTTCAGAGAATTAAAAGAAAATGAAATATCCATATTCCCTTGTTGAAAACATTATCTTTCTGGCTAAGAAGCTAAGAGCAGGCTGCCCTCTGACCAACTACCAAAATCAGCCCTTCTTTTTTGTTCCTTTCTTTCTGGCTCAGAAACTCTATCATTCTGTCTAATAAAAGATGTAGACTATTTCCTATGTAACTAAATAAGGCTCTACAGACCATAGTAGCCAGACCACACTAAGAGTCTAAGAGTACATCTACAAATGCAACTATAGTATTTACTCTATACAATAAAATTATATGTTCCGATAACTAGCCCCATGGTGCTTCCTTATGGATTAAGCTATTTGGGGTCCATGGCAAGAACCTGGCTTTGCTTCTCAATCTACAGTAGTTTATCTTGACTCAGTTTTAAGGTGTCAGATGGGAAAAGAAGGAAACACTTATGGCAATTTCCGTCTCTGCTATTTCCAAATACCACCTCCCCCTAAACTGATTTTACCAAAAAGGCCCAAAATCCTAAGAGCAACTGAGAAAATGCTCCGATACCATGTGAAGAAGGGAGGCATGTAGATCATATTTTCAGTATATTGAAACAAGGTCTTACAAATGGAAAAATCCATTGATGCATGATTCCCTCGATTCTAGTTGTATACCCTAACCCCTAAAATTTAGCAACTGATTACCCTAGATAAGTACAAGCTAATCACAATAATTACATAATAAATATCAGTTATTTCACAATCTATACTCCAACTCGAAGCAGTGCATTTGAATAGTGTGATAACTAAGGGAAAAAAGAAACTCTGCCTAGATATATAGTGGTTTGGGCCTATGCTAGCTCGTTGGGCCATCTTGGGATTAAAAGTACACAAGGGAAAAAAACTCTCAGATAACATGATCCCATTCAGTCTCCTCTCTTTTATACTTCACTCTTCATTGACATTAAAAATCTCCATACCAAGCTCAAGCAAAATTTGGAGCCACCAGATTTCTGGATATATTCAAATGTCATGAAAAGCTAATAAATTTTATACTACCATACCTGTGAATCTCCAAAGCTTGACCCAATGTACACAAATGCATTATCCAGATATGATATTGTAGATGCAATGGAAGTTTCACCCAAAGTCTCAATTTTGAGACCAGTAACCCTACATATGCATAATGAGAAATTATAAGACTAAGAAAGATATTAACAAATCATTACTTTAATTAGCATATCTATGTGCAAAATAGAATAATGAATCTGTTAAATCAAGATTACAAAAAACAAGAAAATGAATACATACTTCTCTTTCTCATGGGTTATTACAAGAAGACTAAGCAATCCAGTATGATCACCAAGTAAATATCTGGAACCATCAGGATCAATCCTTCCATAGGCTTTGGTAATTGACTGAATTCACATGTAAAATGATTTTTCAAAAAAAAATCCAAAAACATGTGTCAGATATATAACATCCAAAACTTATGAAATTCAGTCAATATCTAGAAGGGAAATAGGAAAAACTATTGTTTTACATACCGGCCTGATTGGGATAGCTTTGAAAGCATTAGCACTACAATATACTATGGTTTCTTCTCCGATAATAAGAACACCGCAAAGAGGAGAGGGAACTGGTATCAATAAATCAGCCCCATTATCAAGATTGTTCTGGGACCATGGACCCTCAACAAAATCTTTATCCTTCAGAGCAACCTCGTATGTTTTAACATGACGTGCATCTTTGTTATCCTGTCATTATGAAAATATTATATTGAATCCATATAGACTGTTGCTGCACTAAAAGCACTAGTGATTCCAACAGATTGACAATATGCAAAAACAAATGTGGTTTTTTTTTTCATTAAAAAGGAATATCCATCTGCCCAACCATACAAACTTATTGTAGCACAGAGAAATATGACGAAGGTCAGCAAAATAATCATCGGAGCAACGATAACAACTCCCGAAGCGCATAACTTAAGGTAATAAAGGACCTTATCCAGAACTTTTGGAATAAGATTACATGTAAAAATTGCTGATGAACATTTGAATTTCATCTAAAAAAAATATACGCAACTTTAAAATGCATTTATTCTGTGAAAAAAGACAAATGCATATTGAAATACAATACTGATCACAACCTATGGTAAGAATAAGATCTGAACAGGACCCAAAATAAGCAGGTCTATAATGGAGAAAAATTGATAGGCATTTGGATAAAATAGCTTGACTTCTAATTTCCACAATCCCCCATCCAAAATAAATGAGAAGAAAAAAAAAAATAGCTGAAGAAAATTATAAAGGATCTAAAAAGCCAAAATAATTAAAGTTGAAACCTGATAAAGAACCACAATTGTTGGTTTTGGACAGCCATAAAGAAATTTGATGTCCAAAACTTGAAGCTCCTCAAGGCTGAAAACAATCACACACTTCCAATAAATGAAATAAACAGTACAAGACATTAAAGAGTACAGAAGAAGGAAAATAATATTTAACTAGGCATAGTTGCCTATCCATGAAATTGTATAAAGAACACTGAACATCAATAACCATTCCAAAACTTCATGGCTTATACCATGAATATTTCAAATCATATAATTAACAACTAAGCCATTTGCACGCAAGAGCCACAGATATAATTAACAACTACAAATCCCTCCCACCCACCCAAAATTAGATCCACTTCTCTTGAACTGAAATTTAATTCAAATGCTCATGATTCATAATCACCTACATATACAAGTGGCAACCATTCTGCCTGACAACTTTTTAACATGGTTATGTTACGAAAAGGCAATTTCTTCTTCAACATGTGCATGGAGCAACAAAAACAGAAAGCAATTGTGATGTACCCAGATGAATATGTAATTTGTCAAGCATCAATGACTTCTGAAGGCAAGGACACCAAGAAGCCAAGGAAAATTTATATTTCCCAACCATCAAACAGGTAAAAAAAAAAAGTAGTTTTTAACCATTTATGATCTTACAAACCTTCGAGCAACAGTTAGAGAATATTTATTTATAGAAACATGTTGATTGTCTCTCCCATGACCTTATCATAAAAAAATCCAAGATGACAAAGATTCATATTTATTTCATTATGTAACTAATGACTCTTAGCCATTATATTATGCATCCTGTTGGTGGGGCATATTTTGAATAGAATTCACATCTATTGACATCCAAAGAAAAAATTGATTACCGAATATTAAATGCTTCCTTGAGCTGTCCTCTATTGTCAAAGGGAATGACCTGGTAGAGAAATCAACAATGAATCATTCTAATTATACTTCAAAGTTAACATGTTAATGAATGCCAACACTTATTGGTCATCTCAGCAGACTAGGACTAAATGTTACATACTTTAAACAATCCATCATACAAGTGTAGTCCAATTAGTCTGCAATCAGGATCGATAATGCCAATCTGCAGCAAGAGATGGAAATCTGGTGAATTGCACTAAAATGGGAAAAAAGGAATTCACATCCAGATTTTGATAAAATATTGATGCTATCCTTTAGAATGAGAACTGCATATAAGTAATAAATACCCCCAACACATATAAGTAGATATAAGAGAATATAAGCACCTGACCATTATCTGTAGGACGTCCTATACGATCTGAAACATCACCCATTGCCCTGAATGACAATGACAAAGGACGTTAGTAATTGAGATAAACAACACTGCTCTCACCAAGAAACAAGATATGTTTTCAAAGTTATTATCTAGCACCCAATATAACAACGCATCAGTAATGGTAGCTTTGAAGGGTTTTTTCAAGACTTCAAACCATAGAAAATTAAACATGTTATCAGAGAAACTAAAGACAGATCATAGAAAACTTCCCAAATTTCCATGATTTTCCCAGTTCGAAGGCAGAATTAACCTAACTGAATAAACAAAAAATATCCCAATGATTCCATTATAAAGAAAGTAACAACTTAGAAATCGCCAATCTAAAGTTTAATCCCTTGTTCCTCCTTCTTTCCTCAAAGAATGTTATTTTCATTCTTTATTCCATAGAGAACATATCAAAACCAACTATCTAGATAGTCTAAGTGGAAATATCAACCCAAAAGCTTAATAAGTTAAGGCCCAATATTGAATAGGCAATAAGAGTATAACCATGAAGAACAGCTAGATGGGGAAGATGGACAGAAGAATATTGGAAGAATCGTACTTGCCACCTTAGCCAGTAACTTTTTAATATTAGAAGAATAGGAGAACTTCTACACATATTTCCACCATATTCTCCAACTGAAAAAATTATTTCCAAGGCCTTAAATAATTCTACTTCGAAGGAAACAATTATTCCAATCTCATATATTACCTTGTAACGAGCTCAGACGTCTCTGGATCCCATTGGAGAACACAGAATTTGTATCTCTCAGTTGCAATAAACAGAAAATCTTGTGTTTCACCCTGCTTGAGACCAATACAAGAAGAAAATATGACATAAATATAAGTATATAACAGAAAAAAGGTAAATGTACATTATCAATTCAACTATTCAAGGAATACATATGAATGATTTGTCTCACATGAGGGCGGAAAAGTTCAACTGTTGCAATTCTTCCATAGATTGGGACATCCAACATAGGCTGCAAAAAACAAACGAACATTTATCTCACCATTGCACATTCATCCAAAGAAATGGGCAAACGTAATGGAAAAATAATGCATATTACGTTAAGCCAATATTGTATGCACCATCAAACATCAAAATTGCTTTCCACTTTTTCCAAATATCAAATGTATGGAGCACAGCAGAAACGAGTACTTTATATTATACTAACTAAAAGTGTTTCAGTTTTATATTCTACGACTCTTGGAAAAACTAAAACAAGCAACTCTTATCAATTTTAAATAATGTTTTCTTTGATAACCTGCTCTACATTGGAAATACCACTCAAAAGGAAGAGAATAAAATTAGAAAAAAGAGGAGACCAAATAAAACAATACCTGCAAGCCCTGAGGAGTAAGAAGATGAATCTCAATGCGGGTGCATTTCCTGGATGAAAATTCAACAGTAAGCTAAAAGTGAACAGCTAGATAAAATTTTCAGCTGAAGTACGCTAGTATCTCAGATCATTTAACGAGGCTAACAGCCTAACACACACACATACAGAGAAATGTTGAGCCATCAATCAAATCGATGTAGAAATTATCAGTGTTCTGACTTCTGAGCAATAAGGAAATCATCAACACACTATATGAGAAAAGACACGAGAGTCCAGTCCATTTTTTTTTTTCTTTTTACTCCTTTTGAAAAAAGGGTCAAGGTTAACAAGAAAATGGTTATCCAGCACAAAAACAGAATTTACAAAAACAAAAAATCAAACGGGAACACATACGTTATATCATTCAAGCCAGATATCAGCTACTCCTCTCAAGCTTCCAAGGAGAAACCATACGTATAGAAACCCATAGAAAACAAACAAAAAACACTAGATATCAGCTACTCCTCTCAAGCTTCCAAGGAGAAACCATACGTATAGAAACCCTACGCTTCACTCTAACAATTACTGATAATGATGCATAAAATCACAAAATCCCCAAACTACACAGACGATTAAACCCAAAAGGAAAAAAAACACAAACACAACAGAAAATGCAGCTTAGAACCCTAGCACAGATATTAAATAATGGGTATTGGGTAGAAATGGATTTACGCAATGATGAGATTGAGGTCTTGAGGGCTGGTGAAATTGCCGACGCAAGAGTGAGTGACGTTGGTGGGCTTGTGAGCCGTGACGACGTAGTTCCATATACTCATCTTCTTTCTTTTCACCTTCTTCTAACTATTCCTCTTTCTCACTCTCTCGAAAACTCGTTGTCTCCAATGGCGGCAGGTATGTCACAGTGAATCCCAAGTTGGTTCTCTGTGTGATTGTGTGTTTCCCTCTCACTGACAGAAGCTCTCTCTCTCTCTCTCGCTCGGTTCTGAAGAAAGTGATAGAAGAAGGTCTGAGAAAGAAAACGCACTTAAGGACAGAAACGATGCAACGCAACGCAAGCCTTTTGCCCTCACTCCTTCACGTTGTTTTATTTTTTTGCTTTTTTTAGGTGAAATGTCCAAATTAGTCTTATATTAAGTTCATTTTGATCTTTTTATCTTTCAGAATATTAAAAATGATCCTATATTTTGGTCTCAAACAACTGGATATCATCTATTTCTCCCATTTCAAGCTCGAATATCATGAGTCTAAAGCTATGGGATGCTTTTAACAAGTACTTATTTATATAATTGAGACCGTCCACAAATAAAATAAAATCAAGTACAAAGAGAACTTCTTTGTAACGAATCTTTTTTCTATCTGGTTAACAAATAAAATCAAATAGATTTGAAGATCGGATTAAAACTTTTTTGGTAAAATGTTATTTAAATATAAAGCTAACCATATATCTTGTAATTAAAACAAAGTTGGATTAACTAAATAAGGACACAAATATAAAATGTAAAGCAAGAAATATGATTCCCTAAAAATTTACTAATAAATGTTAAATAATCATGGAAAGTTTTTGAGCGCCCTTCCTAAACTAGAGGGAATAAATGTTTTCCATCTCTAACTTGATACAATCTCTTTAGATGTTATTCTGATATTGCCAAATAACGTCGGTACTAATAAGAACGAATTGCTAGTCAAGTTCAATTATCGTCAAAAGTATTCCGTTTCAAAAGCTTTTTTTAGCACTCTTCCTAAACTAGAGGGAATAAATGTTTCCCATCTCTAACTTGCGTACAATCTTTTTAAATGTTATTCTGATTCCGATATTGCTAAATAACGACCGTACCAATAAGAACTATTAGTCAAGTTTGATAACCGTGAAAAATATTCGATTTCGAAAGTTGTTTAGCACTCTTCCTAAACTAGAGGGAATAAATGTTTTCCATCTCTAATTTGCATACAATCTTTTTAAATGTTATTCTGATTCCGATATTGCCAAATAACGACCGTACCAATAAGAACTATTAGTTAAGTTTGATAACCGTCAAAAGTATTCCATTTCAAAAGTTTTTTTAACACTCTTCCTAAACTAGAGGGAATAAATGTTTTCCATCTCTAACTTTTATATAATCTTTTTAAATATTATTTCGATTCCGATATTGTCAAATAACGACCATACCAATAAGAACTGTTAGTCAAGTTCGATAATCGTCAAAAGTATTCCATTTCGAAAGTTTTTTAGCACTCTTCCTAAACTAGAGGGAATAAATGTTTTCCATCTCTAACTTGCATACAATTTTTTAAATATTATTCTGATTCCGATATTGCCAAATAATGACTGTACTAATAAGAACTGTTAGTCAAGTTCGATAACCGTCAAAAGTATTCTATTTCGAAAGTTTTTTTTAGCACTCTTCCTAAACTAGAGGGAATAAATGTTTTCCATCTCTAACTTGCATACAATCTTTTTAAATGTTATTTTGATTCCGATATTGCCAAATAACGACCGTACCAATAAGAACTGTTAGTCAAGTTCGATAACTGCCAAAAGTATTCGATTTCGAAAGTTTTTTTTAGCACTCTTCCTAAACTAGAGGGAATAAATGTTTTTCATCTCTAACTTGCATACAATCTTTTTAAATGTTATTCTGGTTCCGATATTGCCAAATAACTATTGTACCAATAAGAATTGTTAGTCAAGTTCGATAACCGTCAAAAGTATTCCATTTCGAAAGTTTTTTAGCACTCTTCTAAAACTAAAGGGAATAAATGTTTCTCATCTCTAACTTGCATATTGTCTTTTTAAATGTTTTTCCGATATTGCCAAATAACATCCATACCAATAAGAAGTGTTGGTCAAGTTCGATAACCGTCAAAAGTATTTCGTTTCAAAAACTTGATCTAGAATCACAACCAATGTTTAACACTTCAAAATTTCCACCAACTCGGTCTAATGGAGAAACTAAGCCCGAACCAGATAGCTCTAGTAAAGTGACAAAAGAGGAAAGTGTGATCCATTGAATCATTTTCTGAATCACAAAACAGACATCTAGGGCGTATTTGATTTGATTCTTTGAAAACAATTTTCTGTTTTAAAAAATCAAAAAACAAAAAAATTGCTCTAGTAAAGTGCACTTGTTTTCTTAAATCAATTTAAAAATAAAAAGAAAATTACTATCTTAAAAAACAAAAAATTCAGAACAACTCAAACCTGTTTCCATTTTTTTTTTCAAAAAAGGCGGAGGATACATCTTCATTAATGGCATTTTGGTAATATTTATCAAATGGTGTCACTCTCTCGATATCTATAGAGTCATTCACCAACAATTTTTAAAATTAGTTCATCAAATGAGTTTCTTTAAATTATTTTTCAAAAACTTATTCTTAAAAACAAATTTAAAATTTATTTTAAAGAACTATTTTTAAAAAAGAGATTCAAACAAGCCCCTAATATCCACTTTCAAATGATGAGCATTATGATTAGCGAGAATAGCTAGGGAGAGCATTATGCCAAACTTTTCAAGCAAGGAGGAGGATTCTATATGGAGCCTTGGTTCTCCAAAAATCTTTCCACAATAAGTCTAACGAATCCGTATTGCTTGACTCTGGATGGTAATTCTTAGCCCGTACTAAATACTCAATCGTCATAGAATACCCAAAAGCAATTCTAGTCCAAAGGAAAGAATCCTCATCTTATAAGAATTGGTATGTTGACAAAAGAAGCCACTTCATCCTCTGTGCAGAACCATGCAAACTTGTTAGTGTCCCAAGAGTTAGAATGGGGGTAAAAAAAACATTAGCAATTTTAACGCCGGTTGAAGGCCCTTGCAAGTGAGAACACCAAAATTTGCTTCTAATATCAATTTGTGCACCATTGCCCAGCTTTCCACTGAAGGTGATCCGTGATAAAATTTTAGTTTCGTATGATGCTACGCCAGACCACTGAGGAAGAAGTATTTGATTTAAAGGCAAGGTCTACGAATTTAACTAAATACTTGCTCGTGACCCAATTTAGAAAAAGATGGAGTATGGTTTGTCAATGATTTTTCAAGTTTGCATAGCCAAAAGAGCCTGGTTCACCAACTGAAAATCTCGCATTTCCAAACCTGCAAATTTCTTGGGAAGGAAGAGTATAGAGGATTTGAGGAAATGCATTCGAGAATTGTCTCCCTTGCAATTTAAAAAAAAAAGTTAGTTATTGCACTATTAATAGCGTTAGTGACCTTACGAGGTGTCGCCTGAAAACTTGAGAGTTTGTAACTTTACATGTGATGGGCCTACTGTTATTGGACTTGGGCCCACTGTGAATATTATGGGTTTTGTGGTTATTTATAGAGAGTTGTGGGCAAGAGAAGAGGGGGAATTGGTTAGGTCTGGTTTTGGGAGAGTTCTTAGCCTCTTGAATGCCCAAGAGTGTGTGTGTTTTTTGTGTTTTATTTCAGTTTGTAGTTAGAGTTATGTTTACTATTTTCTTTTGTCTTGTAGTGGTGTTTCTTGTTTGAGACACTACTTTCCTAACTTTTGTCATCTATATCAGTAAATTATAGCAAGGTTCTATCAAATGGTATCAGAGCATCCTCTGGGTATGAGCACATGGGAAAGAAAGGTAGAGTTCTGGGAGAAGTGTATGCAAGAGATTAGGGATATGTTACAATCTTGGCCAAGAGTACCTAAATTGCAAAGGGTACCTGAATTTGAGGCAATGGAAGCAGCTACAACTTTGGATTTCAATGAGGCAAACTCGAAATCAGAGGAGAAAATAGTTTGGTTCGAAGAGTCAGTGTCATGCCATTCAAAAGTGGCAATTGGGAAGGAAAAAGATGAAGACGACGTTGCTGGTGCAGTAGGAAAAGCCCCTACATTTGAGGGGGAAGCTCTAAAAACAGAAGAGAAGATGACATTGTTGGGAATACCCCTGAGAAAAGAAGAGCCAAAACATGGTCAGAACAGAGATGAGAAAGGAAGGGTTGGTGGTGTGCGTCCATTTCCCTTAGCGGCAATAGAAGCAAGGATCTGCTGCCATTAGATTTTCAATTTGTTTCATTTTACCTTGCCGCAGGAGAGGAAGAAGTTGAGACTTGAGAGAGCTAGGGTTAAAAAGGTTATTTGGGGAAGAGGCCAAAAATTAAAGATAAAATATTATACAATTGGGCTTTATAACAATCACTTCATTTGGCCCAATTTGGATTCATTAATACTTATGGGCTTGCTGATATTTTATTTGGCATAAACTAAGGGTCTGTTTGGGAACCTATCATCCCAAACTCATCCAAATCTAATCCTAATCTCAACCTAAAATTAGATGAACAGTCCAGTTTGGGTGTTTGTGTGGCACATAATCTCAGCTCATCTCATCCAAATCATCATCCCATTTATCATACATTTACTAACATACCCCTATTCAAATACATATAATTACCTATACTCTAATACAAATATAAAAAAACTATTTAGCAAAATAGTAATTTTCAATACCCTCATTTATTACACTTACAACTTTCTCTCTCCACTCATCATTTTTTTCTTTTTTCTTCCTCTTTTTCTTATTCACCCCCCTCTCTCTCACATATATATTTTATAATTATTATATATATATATAAATTTCGGCCAAATATATATATAATAATATATAAATATTTTTATTTTATAAATATATTATATTATACTATATATAATTTATAATTTATATTAATTTAAAATAAATTAATTCAACTCATGTTATTTA